>JAAAKQ030435431.1:0-24616 GCA_010016005.3 Zanna intricata
TTCTTGTTTATTTTCATGCGATAGTTATTGCGTAGGACTTCATCCATGCCATTCAAAGTTTCTCCTAAATCTTTTTTGCTTTCTGCTAGAATTACTATATCCTCAGCAAATCGTAGCATTTTTATCTTTTCACCTTGCACCGTTACTCCGGTGCTAAATTGTTCTTTAACTTCATTAATTAATATCAAAATAAAAAATAGATTAAAAAAACTACATAATACGGCTCTTACCGATTTTTCGTTTCTGACGCCCTTACTATTTAGCAGTCAGAAACGCACTGATTTGTAAACTACCGTTTTTGATTGTTAAGATTTCTATTTAACATTTTTCTTAGAAAAAATGTTTTCCTTAGAAGTCCCTTTATAACTTCTATGTTCTTCTCTTGCAGTGTAGTGTACGAGAATCTAATAGTCAAAAATATTTATTTCATTTCTGCTTATATATTTAAAGTTGTATTAATTTTATGTATAGTATTATAAAAATTTATTTTATATTTTCATAATTTTTCCTCAAAATTTTATTAACGGTTGTCATAGCTGTAGAGCAGTGCGGCATGCGGTATTTCTGCTGCTTTTATTTCTCAGGCGATAACAACCGTCTGGCTGTTGGCCTTTAGAAAAATAATTTCTCGCAAACAAAACTTTTGAAAATTTGATTAACACAGATTACGGGATACAGAAATTACATAAAGATCCATAAAAAAATCGGTTCAGTTTAAGTAACTATTGTAAATTATTATACAATATTTGTTATAAGATTATATTTAGAAAAAGATACTGCAAAATTACAGTGGACGAATTCAAGAGAAACAAGATTAATGATTACAATTTATAAATCGGTTTGAAAACAACAATAATAGATTACTGAAGATTTCTAATATTTTTTTACGTTTAATAAACAAGTTATTAGTCCACAATAAAAATCTTACATATTAATAAAAAGTAAGAAAAAAGTAGAGATTTAAAAGGTAAGTAATTATTATTTATATAGCTTTCACATAGTCAATTTTTTTTTTCATTTTATATTTTATGACTTGTTTTGAAATCTTCCCTTCACCAATCCAATAAGTATATGAACTACAGTACTATAATTATGAAGGAAATGACTTGTTCATATATAGAAGAAGAACAAATTTAAACTTTAATTTATATAGTTAGAAATGGTAATAAAAAGAGATCAGTATTATAATAAAATTTAATTCAGTGATGTACTGTACCGATAAAAAGAGAAAAATAAACGCAAGAGATTTCTAAAATAAAATTTAAATTGTATTACAATCTTTATATTATTTATTGGGAACTCCTTCAACACTTTCACGCTTTTTTTTTTTCAATAACAAATTACAAAATAAAATAACGAACTGGACACAACTTAACAGAACGAAGTTTACAAATTCATTGAAATTAATGTAAGAAACTTTCAAAACGAACTGATAAACACAAATCAAATTAATTCACTGAATGTATAATTAGTATATTTCATAACTATGTAACAAAATTGACTGTCCAGTACAGAATAAGCTGAGCGATAGATTTTTAAATGTATGAATCTATGAGTAATACTAGTAAAACATATAATGAACCGTATAATTTAAATGTGTCTTCAATATTATTTAAAGTTAGAAGTTATTTAATGAAATATATGTAATATTTTAATAAATTATAACAAAAAAACAGTTATTCTTTTAATACTTAATAATGTAATTACAAAAAAGGAGTTTTTGAATTTCGATATAATTACTCACGGTTAGCAATGCGATTACCATATTTTCAATTTAATCTTGAATAAGTGGGTAAATTTTACAGAAATATTCAGTAATGCAACTGTAATAGGGTTCAAATCCTCTTAAAGAGATATGTAGCTGTTATGTATTAGGAGACGGCTTTGCTGATAAGCCCAGATTGAGCTTTATATACAACCGGGTACGACAAAAATCCCCGGACAGTTACCTTCAAAAATAGTGCCGTCTCTACCTCGCCATGCGAGTATCAAGACCGCATAAACTACGTTAATATCAAAATCAGATAAGTCCTTCAAAAAAGTCACTCATTTACCAAATTCCCTGAACAAAGGGTTTGTAAAACCAGTTCTTTAATAGTCTTACTTTTAGAATGCAAAAAATATGTTTCATTTAAAACCAATGGCTTAGTTTTTCTTTAATTACGGTAATGTTAAGGCAATAGATTTTGCTGTTAATCACCAAGAAATTATGCTTATAAAAAACTTAATATTGATTACACACTCTGACTGGCTCTTGTTTTTTGTTTTTTTTTTTTGTTTGTATAAGAATAAATCGTTTGTTCAATAAATCGTATAAAATTATTTAAATAAATAGTCCCTTATAAACCTTTTTATATGACTTCGTATTTCTGGCTGTAATTAAATGTCAATTTTCGAGTTTTGAAGTAAAAATACTTGTAATACTCAACACTTGATACAAGCTTTGATGCAATAGTTAGTAAGGTTTACACATTTATGATAATAAACAACGATATATAAAGTTAGCTGATTAAAAAGATTCTGGGATTTTTCAATTATAAGGTAAATTCTACAAAAAAAAAAACTAGTAATTATAATTGAAATGTTCTTAGTGAACGGATATAGAACAATGTTTTACCATACAAATCCTAAATTTATGGTTCTAAAACGGTGTAGAAATTAAATTATAATCCAAAAATAAATCAGGTAAATACCACGTATTGTATTACTCATCCAAGTTTAAAAGTACCGAGGTATGGATAATTAAGATCACTATGTTTCAGACACATAAATGAAGTGTCGGCGAAGGACAAAAAACGGCTGCCGCCATCGGTAAGACGACAACATAGTGGGTCTTTGCACATCGAAGCCCCCAGTCAATGGAAAGAAGAGCCTTGCAATTTTTAAATGGATTGCACAGAGCTGTCTCCTTTCGAGTACGTTGGGGGACATAGGACAAACTCGAACGATGCCGCCAGTGTAATGGCGGACTTGCAATTCTGTATCTCTTCTTTCAGAAGAGAAAGGAGATAAGCAGGAAAGCAGGAAAGGCGGATGTGGAGGCATCGCTTATACGCAATTGGAAGGCATGATGGGGTTAGAAAATGTACCCATAGACTGATCCCAAATCTCTAGAAATGGCTGGCCCTCAAACTAGGGTACGAGTTGATCCAGTTCCTTACCGGTCACTGGTCATACCTGTCTGCACGGACACGAAAAAAAAAGGATCCTCTGTTGATTGTGATTATTGCTGAGAGGAGTATATATTCCTGAACACACGGTGTACGTTATATGCGATAGGCTCCTACAGCATAGCAAAGGATGAGGCAAAAGAAAAGGAGTGCTTACCCTATAAAATATTATTGGGAGTATACTGGAGACCAAGTAATCGTGGCACGGTTTACGGTGTTGATTAAGATTACCCAGATAAATATGGCAGTAGAAGCAGAAGTTAGAAATTCCAACTGAATTTCGATTGGGGCTGTGTTCTTATCAAAGCAGATGCAGGAACGTTCCCTAGGTAGAGAAACCGAAAGAAGAAGTACTATATAGAATGTCTGAAGTAGAGCTGGGATTGACAATAATACATTGGAAGGGATAGTGTACTGTGACGGATGTTGGTTAGCAACAAGAAAGCCATCCAATTGTCGGTTCAGCAATCCATCCCCACTATGAGCGTCAACTGAGATTTTTAAACTTTGGTGAATTATACCATTGTTCTAAAAGAAAATAAAACTAATCAACATAACTGAATTATAATACGAGTATATTGATATATTAATTGGCGAGAAGTTGTTTTTCATTTGTTTTAGATGCAATTTATGACTTTATTATTATTTTACCTCTTTAGCAAGAACTCAAGAGTAATATCAGGATTGTTAATTACAGCCAGTCCATATTTACGTAAATGTAGGAACTATGAATAATTTAACGGCCTAAAGTTCTTACTAATTTTACCAATCGATACTTACAGAAAGCCTAAGTGACTCTACAGATTAAAACTACTGATCGAAGTGTCTTCGGTCATTTTTTTTTTAAATTCTTGATTTCAATCATCCAAATTTATAACAGAAGTTAACTCGTAATTACATATCAATTACAAGCAAACTGAGAAATAAATATCATTTTATATAATTCATACAGAAAGAAAATGCAAATTGCAGAAAATATTTACTTACACCCTTAAATCATCATTTGAAATTCGCGCGCGCAAAACAAACATAATTTACTGAAATTAATCTTTTAAGATTCATATTATTTCTTTGTACTATTAAATTATATTTGTATGAATCATCTAGTACAGTTGATTTATGTACTGTTGTATATTTTGTTAATAGTATTACTAATATATTATTATAATTATATTGAAAATAGAATACTCTCAATATTCTGTATTTTTTTTTTTGCTTTAACCTCCGGAACTACAATATTCTGTATTAGGCGGTTTATATTAATAGAATTCAAAAAAAGAAAAAGAAATATATAAACTAATTGATGAGGATGATGTAGGAAGAACACTGCGAAAGATGATATCGGTATACATTGTGCATTAGCCTAAATTTTTACGAATGAATTCAACTAAGATGAAGATAATTTGTCAGCATTACTCGTTTAACTGCTTTTCTTTTTAAATAACAGAGTTAAATTTATAACTTTTATAAATAATTAAAATGTGACATCATCCTGCACAAAACAATTCTACATCCTTAAAGAGTGACATAATGGACATTTAATTTTTTTGGCTTAGATTAAATCATTATTAAAACAGCAAATGAGTCATTAACAAATTTATCTCATGAACCACGAACCAGTTCACTTTAAAGCTGAAAGAGATAGAACTGTCGACAATTTTCGCAGATTTCTATACATCCCCGGCGATATTTATTTAGCCGAGAGAATTAGGATTGATAAATGTCAGGCGTGAGTTCATAAATATTGAGAGTTGCTATTATGAAATATAAAAAATAATAATTATTACAATTTTTCTTTAGCAACGAAATAGTAATATATCACTAAAACGTTGTAGAAGTTAGTCAGTTACAATCCAAAACACAGGAATAGTTAAAATTAAAACACAAATATATTATTTAATGCCTTACTGGTCAAAAAAGCGTGAACAAATAGCAGAGCATAAAACTACCTGATGTGTCTGAAGTAGACTTTTCACCGAAAATAGTACCGGAACAGCAGTCGCAGTTAATAAGACAAGAGGACGGTTCAACAATCAACCCCCCCCACCCAGTACTTAAACTGAAATTTTTAACTTTTACGAGTGGTAAAAATGTTAACTTTTTTGTGGTGACGAAACATTACGAAAGTAGTGTTTTTTTGAAACACTACGAAAGCAACGTTTATTTGATGAAGGGTGAAGTTTTTTACTACATTTCACATTTTTTTCTCCCTACTCTCCTGGGTTAGACCCACAGTCAAGTATTCCACAATCAAGGGGAGTGTCCTTTGCCTCTACTGGGCCTCCCCGCATGCTGGCTGTTAGTCCGGTATAGCAGGTCGGCCAACCGGGTCTGGATCTTTTAGATGCCTTAACTCTAATCTGAAGAGAGTGAAAGAAGTGTTAGGAGAAGACCAATTTGGTTTCAGGAAAAGTAAAGGAACAAGAAAAGCAGTTTTAGCACTCAGATTAATAGTAGAAGGAAAATTAAAAAAACAAACCGACATACATTTAGATTTAGATTTACAAACCGACATTTATAGATTTAGGAAAGGCATAACGCAGACTGGAATAAAATGTTTAGCATATCAAAAAATTTAGGGTTTAAGTATAGAGATAGAAGAACAATTTCTAACATTTACAGGAACTAAACTGCAACATTAATAGTCGATGAACATACAAAAGAAGCGGTAATAAAAAAGGGAGTCCGACAAGGAAATTCTCTATCCCCGTTACTTTTTAATCTTTACATAGAACGAGCAGTTAACGAAGTTAAAGAACAATTTAGCACCGGAGTAATAGTGCTAGGTGAAAAGATAAAGATGCTACGATTTGCTAACCATTTAGTTATTCTAACAGAAAATAAAAAAGATTTAGGAGAAATTTTGAATGGCATGGATGAAGTCCTACACAACTACTGCATGAAAATAAACGAGTGAAAATAAACACAGGAAAGTAATGAAATGTAGTAGAAATAATCTAGATGGACCACTGAATATTAAAATAGGAAAGAAAAGATTATTGAGGTAGAAGAATTTTGTTATTTGGGAAGTAGAATGACTAAAGATGAACGAAGCAGGAGCGATATTAAATGCCGAATAGCACAGGGGAAACGAGCTTTCAGTTAGAAAAAATAATTTAAACGTCAGAAAAACATTTTTGATAGTATATGTTTGGTATATATGGAAGTGAAACTTGGACGATCAGAGTACCTGAGAAGAAAAGATTAGAAGCTTTTGAAATGTGTTACAGGAAAATGTTAAAAATCAGATGGGTGGATAAAGTGACGAATGAAGAGGTTTTGCGGCAAATCAATGAAAAAAGAAGCTTTTGGAAATGTATAGTTAAAAGAAGAGACAGACTTATACGCCACATATTAAGCATCCTGGAATAGTCGCTTTGATATTGGAGGGATAGGTACTCGTAGTTGGGAAAAATTGTGCAGGCAGAAAAGGCTAGAATATGTAAAACAAATTGTTAGCGATATAGGATGTAGGAAGTATACCGAAATGAAAAGACCGGCACTAGATAGGGAATCTTAGAGATTCAGCTGCATCAAACAAGTCAAATGACTGAAAAAAAAAAAAAAAAAATTTTAACCATCAAAGGGTGGGGCGGCTGAGTCTAGCTATACCGTTCCCAGCTCCCGCCTCCAACGGCCGGGTCTCGGTCTTAAATTTTTACCCTGTGCCCACTCAAATGGAGGTCAGCCGAGAGAATCCTCCACCGGTTCGGGACTTTTCACCTCTTTCACATTTTTTTTTTTTTTTTTGGGGTGACTTAGGGGGTTAGGAGCCCCCGTGTCTCATCACCACCGTCCATCCGCGCAACGCAGACGAGCGGCGGCTCAACAGGGGGCTGTCCCTCGCTACCACGTCTGTCTGTCAATATATCTCAGAATTCGTTCCACTCACGCAAGTCTTGTCTTTTAGGATCGCTATAATCATATTTTCGACAGTGGCCTATTCCCTAGTGCCCTTAAGCATGAAAGTAACCATGATCTCGGGTGTCATACATTTCTGCTTCGTACTCTCTCTCGTGTACACTCAAAAAAGGTATGAAAGGGGCTATCACTCTGCGCGCAGTAGACACAGTTTTGCCTCTGTCGCCACTTGAAACAATAAAGGTATTCTCCAAAGTTTCCGTGACCAGAGAGGAACTGAGAAACTTGGTGGCCAACCTCCTCATATCTCCTCCCCAACCACGGAGCCAACCTAAGAATAAGCCAAGGAATAAGCTGCCGGATCCAGGATCCCGTTGTAGCGACATCTCACTTTTCTTACCATTCCTGCAACAGAAGGCGGTGACATCTACTCTGGTCATACCTTCATAAACTCCTTTATGGTAGAATGCTTTAAGAAGAATGGGTGGAACTCCAGCAAGTACTTCAGCTGCCGTAAATGACACCTTGTAGAACGAATGCATCGATGATTTTTATAGCCATTCCTCTCTGAAATGATGTGAGATACTGGATGCGCTTCTTTCTATCTAAAGCCAAAGACACGCCAGCACTGCGTATAACAGAACCGCAGTGGCGGCTGACATCAATAGTCTTCTCTTTTAGGTTTTTGGGCCCCTATTTTTACTCATCAGGCGACTCAACACCTGTGTGGAACGCTCCGCCTTGCCAACTACCT
Organism: Zanna intricata; assembly: GCA_010016005.3. Lineage (NCBI taxonomy): Eukaryota > Metazoa > Arthropoda > Insecta > Hemiptera > Fulgoridae > Zanna > Zanna intricata. The sequence continues at coordinate 7,786 of JAAAKQ030435431.1, forward strand.
CTGGACGTTAGAAAGATCCGATCGTTCAAATCCCGATCCCAAGATATTTTACATGAGCCTGTATCCACACACGGGTACCGTCAACATATTCGTGTATGCTAATTTGTCTTATTTTCCTCCTCCCGACTATTCCCACCGCCTGAGTTTTTTAAGGAGCTACCTCCAGACCTTTCTACATTTTCTGGCACTTCACGTTTTCCGTGATAAATATTGTTTGTCAGGATAATAATGAACAGCAAATTATGTTTATTATTATTAGGTAATAAATTTAAAAGAAAAAATCTTTTGAAAAATGAAAAAAATTTGAGTAAAATCACGGTTGGAATGGAGGTAAAAATAAAAATAAAAGCAAAAATTTCTCAAATCTTTTAGATAGTGTCAACTGTACAACTCAAATCTGTAAAAAGTTAAATTAATTTACACTTAGTTTCGATAATAATTTTCAAATAATTCAGTTTCATTTAACTTATCCAATGAAAAAATAACAAAAGTCTTCCAAAGTGGATCGGGAAATGTAGCCAAATTCAATCGTTAAGGTGTTTTATTTTAAATCTCTATTGCTAGAATCTCTGTGGCTTATTTGGCATAACACTTCACTTTATTCTTAATGATTTTATTAGTGATATCTTACTCTCGGTCTCAAGTCTTCGTTCACTGGTAATAAAAAATAAATTTATAGAAGATAAACACTTCTGGAAAAAGTTAGAAATTACGTTGCTGAAAAAAAAAATTATGAATGAATACTATGTGCAATACCACCTATGAGATGTAATGAAATGTCGAGAGAACTGGCAAGCTATACGTATGAACGACTGTGAGCTATGAATGTTTTTTACTCTGAGTCAACTTCCACATAATAAAAATAATTACTTCCATCTTTAATATGTTATAATGATACAGAGGAATTTACAAAGAATGTAACATACCTTCAGGAGGTGTTCTACTAGTGAAATATTATTAAAACATTTGTTTCGTTTAATATTTACTTAAGATCAGACACGTTTTGATGTTTTGTCTTTAATAAACTTCAAAATTTTTAAGTTTGTATTTAGTTTCTGTAGAGTTATTCTTACTTCTTCTCTACAGCCGGCCTCCGTGGCTGAGTGGTAGCGTCTCGGCCTTTCATCCGGAGGTCCCGGGTTCAAATCCCGGTCAGGCATGGCATTTTTCACACGCTACAATTCATTCATCTCATCCTCTGAAGATATACCTTAACGGTGTCCGGAGGTTAACCAAAAAAAATATTCTCTACAACAAAATTTCTACAAATTATGTTTAAAACTTCTAAGAGTTTATTGCAATTTAACAAAGTTAATTTACACCAAACACTAAATAGTGTGTTTTTCGACCTTCCAATCTTTTGTATTTTACTCCATATTTCTCAAAAACTAGTAAAAATACAACTTTGGGACCAACTTTTTTTTCAATTGTTAAATCAGATTTTATATAAAGACACTAAATGTACCTCTTAATTTCAATCCCAAGAATTTCAGTCTGTTTAATTTTACTGAAAGCGCAGAAATCAGGATGAAATCTTTTGCCAGCTTTCATTCGCTGACGAAGAGTTTTCGAACCTATGTTTATTGAACTTCTTTATTTTCACCAATGGATCACGTCGTGAATTTTTGTTACATTCTTTATGAAACACTCTATACAAGTACTCAATACAGTAATTAAAGATAACTATAATTACAATTAAAATATACTTTATTTTTAATTTTGATATACTTTATTTTTTACTACATCGAATTCAATACGGGAAAATTTAAATAATAATTTTTAATGTTTTCTTTAAACATTTTTAATGTTTAGTTCTTAAAAACTAAATATATATAATTATGATAAAACAAAAGTTTTATAACTTTTTGCTTGTTTAACTAAGAGTTATAAATTAGTCTTATGTTACTTTTATTTAAATAAAAGATTTTAAGTAATTTTTAGCTTTTATAGCAATTGGTTAGGTTAATTTTAAGCCAAATATATAGATATGAGGAGGTTTCATAAATGACGTCACCATATTTTTCTTTTCATGATTTGATTTGATATATGAATTTAATTTTATGCAAGGACTTATTTTTATGTTCCTGAACGTTTTTGTATATAAAATGCTTAGTTGATATTTTCCTCCAATTTTATGTTCTAAGCAAAGCACACAATCTGTTCTATCATATTTACATCATTATTAGATGTAGAGAAGGAGAGAGTGGGTAAGAAATAGAGAGAAAAAACATTCAAAAAATGAATGTAATCTGTTTTTTTAAATTTTATATTTTAAAATTAATAAGAACCACTGTAATTTATAACATTATCATAATCTACAAATTGGATCGCTTTGAAAAATACTCATAGTTTTTAAACAGTTTCTAAACAATATACCCAGTTTGGAGACTAATCATCTTTCTTAGATTTTTCTGTGATATCTAAGATAAAAGATCTCTATTTTATGCTTCAACAAAATGCCTATACTTTTATATTAAGAGCTGGATTCTCCAAAGATTGATTACATAACGGTTTTACAGGTTGATAAAAATGCTGTTCCTAGGATCGATTCGTGAAATCCAAATTTTTTCAATTTTGCAACAGATCTGGTGAACCACACATCACTGGTTTTTATCCGTTTCCTTTTTGTGGTTCTTTATTTAATGAAGCTAATCATTACTTTCAGAGCTGTGAGGGATACTCCGTTGACTTCGTAACGAATTTATGGTTACAAATGAAATAATAAACTGAAATTAGAGGGAAAATATCTCTCAGAGTTGAAACTTTTATTCGTCCTGAAATGTACCTTAAAACTTTTCTTATACCTAAAATATATAAAGATAAATAGTAATATGTAAATATTTAAGTTAATGTACTGAAACTAAAAAATTATCCATTAAGTATCAAAAAGAAAATACGTAATTCGTCGCACTGTAACAAAAGAAGTACATCAACTTGTTCTTAAAATTAATATACTCCAATCTTTATTATGATTTTTAATCCATTTAAAGCACGTAAATTCTCTAGGGAAAATTATTCTCGATTTAAAGTAAGATCCTGTGATAAAAGCGAAGGTAACACTTGAACACTTGTAGTACTGAACATTACATGAATTTTAGTAAAATTGGTACACTGATGAGCAATAATTTACACAGCTAACTAAAGAAAAAATCAGAAATTCCTTCATTTTCTAGATATTTTACTTATTCTAGATTATGTTATTCTGCGGAATTTGTAAGCATTTTCTATATAAAAATAAAATTATCGCTTATATCTCAAACAGACTTGGATTACTAGATCATAATTTATTCTTCTATTTTTAACTTACGGGTTACGATAACAGGGAGGCCTAAAATTGACTCTCGTCATGATACATTAGATTTAGATCCTTGCCGGGAATCGAATTTGGCAACTTCGTAAAACAGTATAAATAAATAAAACTTACTAAAAGTAAATATTGTTACGCATCAGCTTCTGCAGCTGAGTTAGTAAGAAAACTTTTAGCATACCGTAAAGCCCATCTTTGATTCGTAAATATTAAAGAATTATTTTTTTCTTTTAACAACATATTTATCGTAGAAGTGTGAAAGTACTTAGTTTTATTTGATGAAACTGAAATAATAAAAAGTTTTTAAAATATCCAATAACAAAGGATTCCATAATAAAAAAATTGTTTAGAAAATTAATGTGCATGTAATTTGAAATATTAAAACAAAGTGCATTGTAACTTAACAATGAAGGTACAAATAAGATGTAGGCTAAATGCTGCAAAAAAACTGGGGTCAATGTACTAAGTTTAGAGACAGCAATACTTAAATCAGTCAACTAAACTTTGTGAATATGTCAACGATAAATAATTATAATTGACTGTTATTTCATTAAAAGCAATTTTTCAAAGATTAAATTAAACTTTAAATATATAATATGTAATCAGACCGAGTTCCTTGTACACGAAATCCATTTAAATACGTATACATATAAACTTTTTTATAAATAATAAACCGGTTGTTCTTTGAACTGCATATGTATGTATAGTAAAAATATTAACGTGTGATCACACCGAGAAAGCTGAAAAACTATACCAGTAGGCGGCAAGTCACCAAAGTGCTTGTGCTTGCAACACGGAAGTATGTGTAGGATTTCAGCCCACTGATTTAGTATTACGTGCTCCTAGCCTGAAATAAGGTTAAAGGAAATATACAAGAGAACAGGAACTGCATTTATGGATATATATATGTATATATATATATTTACAAATGAACGTGCATAAAATAAGAGGAAGATAAAGTTTACGGGGCGGTATATGTAGGAGGAGAATTGAGTAAAATGTACAATGAAGGACAGTAAAAAAAAAAGAGATGATTCAGAACCTAATAACCGTTTAGTAATAAAGTATAGGCCTACAAATAAACAATTAACCTTATTTTTTATATAATATAGTTCTTCTATAAGGAATAATAAATTGTATCACGCATACTATATGTTTGCATCTTAAATGAAGGAAAAGAAATCATATTGGTCACCCATTTTTATTCCCTTAATATAATTCTAGATTATTATTTATGTTTCCTAATTACATCTTATATAGTTTACATTAACAGAAGAAAACATGTAGTGAACAGTGAACTACGTAAAGGCCGATTCAATATCAGGAAAAGCTTAGGTAAATAAGGAACAAAAATTAAATCCTTAAAATAAATTCAAAACGAAAACTAAAGAAAAGATTATCTGCAAAAGGCATTTATAGATTTAAATAAAATATCTTTACTATTTAAGAGAGAATATAGTTTGTAATGTTTGTTAACGTTTTAAGAAAAATAAAATTTAAATATTCAATTATTTATTAGCCGTGTAAGGATCATCTAAAAAGAAAACGAAAAATAGAAAACAGAATTAAAAATGGAAGTGAAACAAAGATGTAACTAATTGTTTTTAAATGTATAAATGTAGTAGAGGAAAAACAAAAAAATTAAAAATGTAAGAAACTACGAAACTAAAAGGAAAATTACGATCTGAGTAGCAGTTTAAAATTTACTGAAATATTTTTATTTGTAGAAAACTCGTAGAAAATAAATTAGATTACTTTATGATATGGATTCATTGTTCAGAAGGAGATGTAAGAAATCAAGTTTGAAAGTATCATAAAAACCATTTGTTATTATATGTGGTAAAAAGTAAAATATTCTCTTTCTACTAGACATAATAAATTGTGGTAAAAGAAGATTTGTTTTTTTGGAACTATCTATCAGTTGATTGGTTACTATCTATCAGTTGATTGGTTCCAGTATTTTCAATATTTTCTGTTGTGCTAAATTTTTAATGTACTTACTACTTCATCGTACAATCACAGTTTTATATATTCAAATTTTTGTCGTTTTTTTACGGTTTTACTTTTTACACGTTTGGGTTTCAATAATTACAGTCTGGCTTAATTCGGATGAAAAACGAATATTCAAAATAATACATATCACAGTCGCAACACAACTCTGCGATTTAAAAAATGATTGAAGAAATGTGGTCATAGTGATTATGAATCGGAGGCCTGATAGTAAATAAAATATAGGAAGACTGTAGATGACATGATATGAATATATCTGTAACATTTAGAATGGTGTAATGAAAGAAAAATGCTCTCGAAATAAGGTGCGGTCAAGGAATAAGAATTATAAAGAGTCCTTATGTGTAATATATGACTTAATAGATGCTTACTTAGCTGTAAAGGATTATTTTCATCGATAATTTTTGATTCTAGGAAATATTTTTATCTTAAAGTAAATAAATAGTAAAAACACGTAAAATAATATAAAGTTTTATAACGCACAATACCCATTAAGACTTATAAGTTAAAATTCATATCATAACTTTAGTTACGAGGAAACTAGAATAACTGCTACCTACATTAGACCTACACATTCATAAAAATAAATTTCGAACGTCGGAATTCTGGGTAAAAATGAAACTAAATTTAATTCTGATACTTTTAAGAACATGAAATCATAAGTATATTATCAGTGTGTGTGATTTACAATATTAATGAAAGAAATAGTTTAATTTGCCCTAAAACAAAAATTTTTGTTTAAATTAAAAAAAATTTTTGGACCATAAATGCTTATGATATTTATGTATCATAAATATAAAAAAAAAATTTTAAACTAAGTAATAATGATCGGCAATCTATTTTTTCAATAATTTACACTTGAAAAGGAATACACAAAAATGTAATGGAATTTACTTCCTGTTATTAAAATATACATAATAATTCAATAATACTCTTACTTCAATACTAATACTACATACTCTTAAAACTGTAGACATTTTATCAGTTTTAAGGGATATATCTTACAAACATAACCAAATAAATATTAAAACTGCTAACTGAGAATATTCACAATTTATTGTAAATAGTTTGAGTAAAAATGAAATTAGTAATGTGTAAATTGTTTTATTAAATTAACCTTTGTTTTAGAGAAAAAACTTATGAAAAAATTAAACAATTTCTAAGAAGATTACTATACGTACAAATAAAGACTAAAAGTATTAGAGAAAATACTTTTAGTTTATTAGTTATTTTCTCTACCTACTTCTCTAGAATTTTTAGGAATTCGTTCAAAAAGATATGATAACACGATATATTAGTTTCTTCAATAGAAATGTTAGGCCAACAGCCCAACTGAGTACGAGGATATACTGAGTACAAGGAAAAAAATTGTTAAGCGATATTTTTTTCGTATTTTCATTAAATATCATTAACTATTTTTTATGTAGATATAATCATATCGTGTACATATCGAATACAACACACAATTTTAATTAACTGTGAAAATGTTATTTGAAATGCTTTCTATAAGAGAAAAAACACATTATAATTATAAGTCAAATACAGTTGTCCCATGTACAATCGAAATTGCCATCTTAATCGAAAAAAAAATTATAACTCTAATTAAAAATTATATATGTACGGAAATTGGTAATTTTGACGTCATTTTTCTTAATTGTAAAGATAATAGCCGTTTAATTATTAATTATTAAAATAATAACAATAATAATTTACCAGTATTAAACTTAAAAGTTGTGCACGAGGAATTAATAAGTATACAAATTTTGACAAATATTAAAATAAATTATATCATCAAATATTAAATTAAATTAAATATAGAAAAGAATATTATAAGAATTTGGTAGAAGAAATATTTATTTTAAATACAAAAAATTACAATAAACAGATTTAATATTTTAAATTTATAACAAAAGAAAAAATTCATAATTCACATACAGAACTTACAACCGATGTAAAATTTTAGACGGGGTTTAAAATCAAGAAATTAATCAGGAAAACCGACGAAGAAGAACTATGATCAAATTAAATAATCCTGTTAAGCTTGAAAATGTTTACATATATAAATAGAGGGAAAAATCTTTCTTTTTTTTTTTTTAGGTTAATTAAACTTTTTTCTAAATTAAGAACATTAAAATCTCATTAGTGGCATTATTTTTATACATTTCCTACACTTTTCTTACAGATTTTCATGTTATAGTAATAAAAACAATTTAGTTGGAATAAAAAAATAAATACACAAAAAGGAATTAAGCTTTCCTTGCAATTACATAAAAAATAAGTTCTTCGTTCTAAATAACAGATGTACTTTCTCTAGTAGAAAAAAAAAATATTTATAAAAGTTCTTTCGTGTTCTTATATTTCTACATAAATAATCTAAGCATCGTGTTGCATTCTCATGTATCGGAAATCCATTTGTGTTACTGATTTTTGCATCTTTTATATTATAAATAATGAAATGCAGATAACGATAAGTTAAATTACATAGTAGAAAAATAATAAGTACATCTCTGTTTTTCTTTATTTTTATTTAGATAACAAAATTACAAAAGGCAAATGAAGCAAGGTGTACATAAAAGTTTTCATAACCGCGCAACATTCATATAAAAAATATGAATCTGCTGGCTTCAGAAATTAGTGAAAGATTTCTTTTATAAAAAAGGATATATTTGAATATACCTTTTAAAAGATAGAAGACTACAAAGAATAAGTAGAAAAAAATCATTTTTTTATTTCTAGTTAATTCCTTTATTTCGTGCTAATTTTTAACTTCAACATATTTACAACGGTCCATGTCCTCAGCTATCCGTTTTTTAAATCGTATGTACAGCCTTTGTCCTAATCTAGAATTTTTTCATCTTCTCACCCTCTGTCGCTAAATTAACTAAATATACATGTCTTAATAAATGGTACATTAATCAGTTTCGTATCATAAAAAGATTTCTGCACCAATTTTGTCTCCCTTTCTGTTCATTTTAAGACCTCTTCATGTCAAATTTTACTCATTCACTTAATTTTTAATAACACCACATTCAAAAGCATGTATTTTTTCCATTGTTTTTCCAGTTGTCTTGTTTCCCTAACATAAATCGCTGTAATACATAAAAATATTTTCAAGAATTTCTTTCTCAATTCTTAAAACTATAATTTGTTATTAAACAACTATAACCAAACATTGATTATTAAATATTATGGCCGTTTGTAAAGTTCTCGGCATGATACAGAGATGGACCTAGTATGTCCAAATGATAATGATATTTTTTGTCAGCTATATTCCTTTAGAAGGTGTGCGCGAAGTTTTAGAACAGTGCGTTTAGTCGCTTGTTTGTAGCAATCTTGTAATGCAAACGAGTTTTGAAATGTTCTGAAAAAATGAAAAAAATTATGTTCAAGCTGTTACGAAGTACTTTTTTTTAAAAGGTTTATCCTTGACGGATATAAAAAAAAGAGATATACTCCAATTAAAATAATTCTTCTCCTTCGTTTTTAAGGATAAAAAAGTGGGCAGATGAATTTAAATTTGGACGTACATCCATTCAAAATGACGAATGATCGAGACGCCCAAAACCGCTACTACCATAGAAATCGTCATAAAACTTCACAATGACATATTAAATGATCATTGACTTGCTGATACAGCAAACGTTTTACCCGATCATTCGTCATGAAAGCCGCTGATTTTTCAGATGTGAACAAATCGCATTATACTGACGATATAAAAAAGTTGGAAAGTCGTGTTGGCCTAACTGTATCGAATTACAAGGAGACTATGCTGAAAAATGAAGAAAATATTTCTAAAAAAAAAGTATTCTTTCCAAATGGTTCTTGAGGTAGTACGTCATATTTTTATACGTTTATATTCAGATTCAGTTAGATCAAAGTGATCCAAAAAGAATGATATTCTTTAGTGCTTATTTTTTAATTTAATTTTTTGCTTGATGGATTAATTCACCACAGAAGCTTGTATGTAAAAATGTAATTTTTTAGCGTAAAAAATGCCATGCCTGACTGGGATTCAAACCCAGCAACCCCAGATTAAAGATAGAGACATTAGTTCACCACCACAGAAACCGGCATTTTAGTTTGTTTTTACTTCCTCGTACAAATTAAAGGAGATATTGTGATCGCGAAAAATTTCGGTTTTCAGATTTCAACAGAAATATCCGTTTTGACCATCCCTGAATCCAGCTTGACTAGACCCTTCGGCGTGACATCTGTACATACGTTTCTCGCAAAACTCAAAAAACGATTAGCAGTAAGGTGTTGAAAATTTGGATTTAGGACTGTTGGAACATCTAGTTGTGCACCTTCTCTTTTGATTGCAATCGAATGGATAAAAAGTGTCCAAAAAAGAAAAGATTTGGATTTTGGACTTCGAATTTTTCTTAACTGTAGTAATAAGTCCTCATTCAGAGCTTTTCAACATGGTCATAGCTGGTACTTATTTTGGTTCCAGAGTTATGGTCAAAAAAATTTAATTAATGAAATATTTGAATCTTATATGGGGAAGGCACATCGGTTCGGATCAGACTTCATCTCGTGTTTTTTTTAACTTTTCTTTTAATTTAAATATATTTGTTTATTAATAATTATCAACCTCTGATAGTAAAATACTTTTCACGATAAAAAATCAGAAATTATTAGTTAAATAAAATTTTATGCACATTTCATTTAAAAAAAAAAAACGTGTATATGTAATTTATGCGTATAAGGAAGTCATGTAGTGTCCACAACAGTTTTTCTGAAATTTCAATAATTAAATACAGTTCTCCAGTCTTACGGAAAAAAAAAAAAAACATGGAGATTAAGACTAAAATGAGAGTACAATAATTACTGCGCAGTGCAGCTGAGAAAGCGATAAATAGATTATACAAACTACTGTGTTATATTTACGAAAAAGGGAAAGTTCCGTCAGACTTCAAAAAGAGTGTTATAGTCATGATACCAAAGAAAGCAGGAGCAGATCAATGTGAAGAATGCAGAAAAATTAGCTTAACTATTCACATACACAAAAATCTTATTGTGTGAAGAAGAGGAGAATGGAAGAAGTGTTAGGAAAAGACAAATTTGTTTTCAGGTAAAGTACAGGGACAAGAGAAGCAATTCTGGTGCTCAGATTAATAGTAGAAGGAAGATTAAATGAAAAAAAAACTAACGTACATGAAATTTATAGACTTAGAAAAGGCATTTACTGGAAGAAAATGTACTGAATTTAAAAAAAATTAGGGTTCAAGTATAGAGATAGAAGAACAATCTCTAACATTTACAGGAACCAAACTGCAACAGTAACAATTGAAGAACTTAAGAAAGAATCCGCAATAAAAAAGGGACATTGACATGAATGTTGCCAATCCCCATTACTTTTTAATCTTTACATAGAACTAGCAGTTAATGATGTTAAAGAACAATTTAGCACCGGAGTAACGGTGCAAGGTGAAAAGATAAAGGTGATACGATTTGCTGATGATACAGTAATTGTAGCTGAGAGTAAAAAATGAGTTAGAAGAGACAATGAATTGCATGGATGAAGTCCTATGCAAGAACTACCGCATGAAAATAAACAAGAAGAAACGAAAGTAATGAAATGTAGTAGAAATAATCTAGATGGACCACTGAATATAAAAATAGGAAGAGCAAAGACTATGGAGGTACAAGAAGTTTGTTATTTGGAAAGCAGAATTACTAAAGATGGACGAAGCAGGAACGATATAAAATGCCGAATAGCACAGGTGAAACGAACTTTCAGTCAGAAATATAATTTGCTTACATCAAAAATTAATTTAAACATCAGGAAAACATTTCTGAAAGTATATGTTTGGTATATATGGAAGTAAAACTTGGACGATCGGAGTACCTGAGAAGAAAAGATTAGAAGCTTTTGAAATGTGGTGTTACAGAAGAATATTAAAAATCAGATGGATGGTTAAAGTGACAAGCATAGTACAGTATGGGTAGATTATTCCATAAAAAAGATGAGAAAGTAAACGAGTAAGTTCTCACATAATATTTTTTGTTTTTTAAGTAAGTGAAATCAATTAAAAATTCAATAGAATAAATTTATTTTTAATTAAAAAGATAATTCTTTTTATTTCACAATTAAACTTTTACTGCTATTTATTTTCAGTTTTTAATTAATTTTACAACTGCTAGTAAAAGTAATAAATTTATCGTTAATAAATAGATGGTTGTAATATGATTGAAGGGGTGTTTAGACTCGTTTCATTTGCCAAGTTACATAGACCATTATAGGCCTAACTGGGATGGGTTATACGAGTATATGCTTACTTTCTAATAAATTGTATATACTTAATATTGCATTTAATTCAAAGGAAAAATTTAAGTTGTATTTCCTTCAGAAGCTTCTTTTTATCCCATTAGTACTGTACATTCGTTACACAAGAATAAACGTTCAATTAAAAGCAGCTGTATCTTCACTAATTGGATTTTAACGTGGTACTAACTGTAGGAACAACTAATCAATGATGAACGTAATTAATTTATTAAGGCTTTCTATACTAACCGTATATTATCATATAAATACTGATGTTTAATTTAAATTCGGTGTAAATTGAATAGGCTTATTTTTTTAGAATGATATGACTAAAACTGTAACGGTTCATTCAGGCTTGCGGTTCATGCTCAATCCCATGTTACTTACTGTAAGTATTATGTAGAACCTACTTAAGTGCAGAAACTGATAAATTTACCTATTGAAATGAGATTTAGCTTCTATGGACTTAAACGATTTGATAAATGAATCGGGTATTTGACTGAACTGAATCACGATTGATGAATCTTACAATTGAACGACTCGCTCGTGAATTAATACTATTCTGTATTTGCGCAATGAACGTCAAAATAATACCATACTTTGTAGATGTAAAAAATACCTAGAATTATCACCTATTAGTACATTTAATTTATGAAAATAGAATGTGATAGGATTGAGATATTATCTGACATTCGTGCACAATTCTAATTTGGAACGCTGAATTATATTCGGCATAAAATTCAATTTCTATATTTGAATTTATGTAGATAATTTTTAAATATATAGTCACATGCTCAGAACATTATTTGCGCGTGATGCCAAATAACGTACTTAAAGTAAGGTATCATACGTATGTAAGGAACAAATGAATATGTTTTCCACGTAAAACTTGGGATAGTGCAATTCATAAGCATTTTCGTATAACAGTCAATCAACCTACGCTATATTGTAGGTGACTTTAATTTAGCCTTCCGCGTACATATTACACATACATGCATACATTCAAGTCGTTTTAAGGAAAAATGTAGGATAAAGAAGGATTATTCCAAAAAGAAAGAAAAAAAAGAACTTTAAAAAATTCTAATGAGAAGAATTGAATATAAATTCGAAGAAAATAATATTATGCTTAAAAAAATTTACTTAAAATCTAAAATTATATGATCATATCAATACTGTAAACAGTTGTCATCAGTAAACTACATTGTAAAAATCTACATATAAGGAAATAAGTAAATAAATTTAAAACATACAAATTACAAAAGAAGAAATAATAATAAAGATTATTCGTTACAAATAAAGATGCGCTATAAAACGAATAGTTTTAATAAAGATTTTAACAGGATTAAGTATATGAACATTCTTATATTTTTATTTTAGGTAATTCAAGTAGAAAGAGTTTGTTTAGCTTAAAACTGCAGAAAATTGAGGCCATTTGCTTTACATTATATCAAAGGATTATAAAACTATAGTACTTCGTGTTTTTTTACTTGGCTGTGTAATCCGGTACGTGACTCGAATCTAAAACCGCCGAGCGTTAGAAAAATAATTACACCTATAATATGTAATAATTCACCTATAATAAGTAATTATGCACCTATATAAACATGATTGTATGTTGAGGGACAGTATGCCATGCGCTGCGAGTAATAACTTCTGTAAAGGTCGGTAATCCTGCGTTCTGTGTAGTTTGCTTTCACGAGCTCAATTAGGCTGGTAATCTTGAGACGAGAAGATGTGTCTCAGAAGGTGTTTTTTGTTATTCGCTGTATAGTTGTAACCTTTCGTTCGTCTTTCCGTGTGCGTTCAGAATGGTGATTTGTTTAGAACAGCGAATATTTCTCGTTTCATGAATACGGTGAGTATATAGACAGCGATAGAGCAGATTTCCGTTTGATTTCCAGGTATACAGAGATTCCTAAGCAACGTAATTTAAGAGCGCTTAAATTTAATTGAGAAATTTAGGGAGACGGGATCAGTAAAGGTCTATGAGTGAAGTAGTGATTATAACTGTAAGATATATCAGCTGCTTTACAATCTAGTCCCAGCATGTCCATGTGAATGTTGGTCCATCAAAAAACATCGGTGTTGTAACTGCAGACAAGACAGTTTGTAAGAAGCTCAGTCTCATCAGACATAAAGTAAAAGCGGTTTTAAAAACCGCTTAAAACTTACCTTATTCGAAAATTACCAGCCACAGACTGTGGAAAGCGAATTCAATACTGTAAATGTTCTCAACAGTTTCTAATGAACAATCATCACTGGTGATGATATTTTCTATACTGATGAGGGTTTAATTTATGACGATATCTACGCGCACAGAACTCACGTTTATAGTTTTCCAACATCCTACATGATGTTCATGAAATTCCTGTAGATACCAGAAAATTGGGGTATGGACTACAATATCCACACCTGAGAAAGCCAGCTCAATATTCTTGCAGAAACAATAAATTCAGCTCGTTATTGTGAAATCATGATCAGTTCATGGGAAAGCTAACCGAACGAAATGAATAACGCTCGGATTAAACAAGAAGCTGTATCCTCGCATACAGTTAGGTTGTCCATAAAGTTGCTGCAATAGGTTTTTCGAGATAGAAAAACCTCTAAGCTTGTGACCACCCAGTTCTCCGGATTTAGGCCCACTGGATTTTTATTTCAATATTACGCACATACATGCATATACATTATATTTTTTTTCAACCTGCAACATTATGTTATTTTTTTATCGTAGCGTTTTGTACAGAAATAGCGTTTTGTATTTAACAGAAATAATTTTTTAACTACGTTTTGAATATTTATTTTACTATTTGTAGGTCATGTTATATTTATCATTTTAATTTTATAATTCTATAAGGAAATTCTGAAGTAGGTGTTTAATGATGAAGAAATTTTGTAAAAGAACAGCTGTTTAGGACACATCATCAAATGATTACGCTCTTTTTTAGAAGTAACAATGTCTACGAGGCGTGTTTTTAAAGTAAGTACCGTTTTGAAATCAAGCCGACGCAGCGCTATAGGTACACAATGCGGTGCGCATTGTGTACCTATATCTGTTGGCAAGCCACAGACGCCATTACGGCCAAAATCCATCGTGTTTACATTTACTTTTAAAATGCCTCTGCCGACTGAGAATCCCGCCTATTGTGAAATACGTGCTGTTATTCGTTTTCTGTGTGCTAAAGGCGAAAAATCGGTTGAAATTCACAGTCAGATTTGTGAAGTCTATGGACAAAACATTATGAGTGGTGGAATGGTACGGAAATGAGTTAGAGCTTTCAAGGATGAACGAACAAACGTTCATGACGAGGAACGTAGTGGGCGACCTTCAGTGATCACTGACGATTTGATGCAAAAAGTCGATAAAAAAATTAAAGAAAACAGATGCTTCACGATTTCTTCATTATCATTGGAGTTCCCTCAAGTTTCAGGAAGTGTTCTTTACGAAATTCTTAGTGAACGGTTAAAGTACCGAAAAATGTCGGTATGACGACAGCCTAAAAACGGCCGTGTTGCAGTGGCTGTTAAATCAGGTGGAAAACTTTTATGACGATGGAATACAAAAGCTTGTGGTTCGGTATGATGAGTGCATAAATATTGAAGGCACCTATGTAGAAAAGTAGATAAGGATACTGGCTTTCATGTAAAAATAAAATAATTATGAAAAGTCTCTTTGTTTTTTTTTTTAATTTCAAAACGGTACTTATTTTAAAAACACGCCTCGTAGATTACTGTTTCTACTTTTCCATATTGAATATAGATGCAGAACTGTTGGGTACGAATCAGATGGATATGAACCGTTAGGTATAATCTGTAGATGGACTTAAGTGAGCTGGTGAAGCTCCTGAAATCCGTTCACAACCTCCCGTCCTACGTATCCTAAATTGCAACTGTATTTTGTTTGCTAATTAATTTGTAAATTCCCTTTCTTTCAGCGGGTTTAGTTTTACCTTTGGTTCTCCCGAGAACAGAGGCCAATTTTCTAAATATAGCTACGGTAACTCAAAGTTTTTGACTTTTCTATACACTGTCTTTGTACAAATATGTCTAGTAAAACAAAAGCCGAGATTACAGCTGTATTTTTAATTTCCCTCCAGATCAAGCTGTAATTAATTTCCCTTCAGATCAAGCCGTAACTATTTTGCTCTATAAAATTAACTGCAGAGGAGCTTTGCTCTGTAGAACTAGGCCGGAGCATCATATATAAGCGTTACCTGGGGCTAGTTAATTCAGACATGAAAGAAGGTTAAAACAGAATGGAACAGAAATTATAAGTGAAAACAGAGATAAGTAATAATTGATATAGATATGATTAAGAGTTTCTAAAAAAAATGTAGAGTATAGGTTAAGATTACAAATTAATGCAAAACAGAATGCAATGAAAGCACGAAACAATTCAGACAAGTGGATAAAGACAAAAAAAGAAATACTGCTATATAATTTAAGAATAAGTTTATATAAATATTCTATAATTTGAAATATTACTCAGAAAATTCTAATTTATAAATCAAATCTTCTCTTTGATGAAAACTAACATTCTTTGTTTCATGATAAATGAACAAGCCTTGGAGGAATCATTATATATGTTGTCAGTTAACAAATATTACATGACCACAGGTCATCGACGTTTCGCACAAGTCATGTGGTTGTTTAAAATTCTTTCACGAAATTATAATTAAAAAAAAACCCATACAGGAATAAATGTTTAGATGACAAAAATTGATCAGTTAAACTTCAAATCATTATGGACCATGTATCTTTCATAAAAACATATACACACAGTTCACGTCTTGAAATAATTCTGTGTATGTAAATACTTCTTTTTATAATAATAGAATACGTACGTTATTATTCATGAATTCACCCTTTAAATTATATTATGATTTATTTATGCAGACAATGTATTCTATTCTTCTGCAGCTGTAATTATGATCTTCAGGCTATAAGAACGACGAGTCGTTATTAAAAAACTTTATGTTCCGAAAGAAAAAATCTCTATCAACAGTTATACAATAATAAATTTCTTAAAAAATTTATTCTGATAAATTAAAATAAAAACCGGACTTGAATTTTTTCTCTATTTAAATCTCCGATTTTCTTTCTTATTCTTTCTTTTTTTTTTTTTTTTTGTTTAATATGGGCATCGACTGCTGTGGTCATTAGCCCTCGTCGCATTTTTAAATTAATCAATAATCACCGTAAGGCTCGTCATATGTTAGGGTGTAAAGGGCCCTAACATGTCTTTAAAA
>JAAAKQ030435542.1:0-24616 GCA_010016005.3 Zanna intricata
GTTCATCTCATCCTCTGAAGATATAACCTAACGGTGGTTCCGGAGGTAAAAAAAAAAAAAAAAAAAAAAAAAAAAATTGATTGCTGGGTGTACTTGTTTTTCTACTATCTTATGTTATATAAAACATAACCGTACTAATAATTTATTATTAATAGATAAATGTAACAAAACGGAATTGAAGATCGCAATAGTAATTAAATAACCTAAATAATTTTTTTTTTTTGATTAGTATGCTAGTTAAACGTTTATTAAGAAAATCATTTCAAGGCAAATTTTTATATGTATATTCCGAATGTGTACGTTGTAATCTCTTCAACTAGAGAACAAAGCAACCCCTCCCGGCCCAATAAGTTAAGGATTGTATATATGACGTAAATGAAGTGTATAGTTTTGTACAGCTTAGACCGACCATTCCTGGGACGTGTGGTTAATTAAACCTCAACCATCAAAGTACATTGATTCTACTGTTTAGTATTCATATCTATATAAAAGCAACCAAATTAACTAAGATTCAAACCTGCGAACCTTTTACTTCGAAAATCAACTGTTAATCAAGTGATTTGCGCGACAAGTTTACCACTAGATCAATCCGTTGGGCTACTTCGAGGTAAATAGTTGGGTTTTTCTTTTATTAGTGTGTATTTTATCAAAGTTATCATAGCGTAGACAATTTTTATGAAGAACATAATTTCCAATGTTTTGAACCGTGTACGATTTGATATCTACGTAATAGATGGGTTTAGCAAATTACTGCAGTGGGAGTAAGGCGGGTATTGAAGTTACACCAAGGTCGCGTAAATCCCCTCTACTTGCTATGTTAAGCGTAATCATAACCTGCTCCATTAACAAGTCATCACGTCTCATCAGCTACTTTACGTCCCGACCTGCGCAGCAGATAGGTTAGGATATCTTTGACAAAGTGTAAGTAGATTATTCTGTTGAAATATTAGAGGAAGGTAAAAAAAGCTGTTCCTCTGATCGTTTGTATTGTTTAAAGGTTGAGATTTTGCACCTTTTATTATTTGTATTATTATTCATTTTTATTTCGTTTTTTTTTTCGAAATTTTTATTTTTAACATCCTTTTATTTCTTATTTGAATTTTATTCTTAGTATTTGTATTTCTCTTATGAAAACTACTTATTGTATCAGTAATTTATGTCGATTCTGAAGTAACTATCTCGTATTGTCCGATCTGTTAATTCTATTTATTTATCTTTTCAAGTAAAATTTCAATTTTTTATTTTATCCACTACTAAATATGTGATTTAAATGAACATTCTTTCCAATAAATATTTTATATACGGAAACAGTTATGCTAAGTGATTATTGAATTAAAATGGAAAATAAGAAAGCTCTTAAAAACCCTTTTCAAATAAAATTATTTAAATTTAAAACTAGACAGCCATTTTGATTATTAAATTATAATGATTGGTTAACAATCAAAATCGTAATGACCATTTAGTTTTAGTTTTACATTTTTTTATTTGGAACCGGTATTGAAATCCTTCTTATTTTCCAATTTTCAAAAATATCTTATTAAACCTGTTTGATTTTATTTCACATTAGAGTCATAATATGTAAAACCAGAATAATATTGTTATGGTGCAAGTATAAGAATTAAGTGATTTATGAAATGAATCATTCATTCACTAATTTATTAAATGATTGTAAAAATTTCATTTTACATCATTGTAAACAAATAATGTTACACTGCTATAAATCATTCAATTTGGTAATTTTTCTATTTTTTTATTTATCGTTCTACTACTCTTTTATTTAAATCTTCAGGAATTTTCAAGATTATGTATTTTGAGAGATTTATTAGCTATACTTGACGTAGCGAGTAAACCGGTCCAAGATCTATACGAAATTCAATTTATGTAAAATAACATAAAATCTTATAATTTTTATAACATTTCAAGTAATTCAGTAAAATTTTTTTTCTAAAGAAAAAAAAGAAAGTTTATCAAATAATTCTAAAGAATGTGACGTAGCGTGGTCGCCTTGTAAGAAAATTCCGTATTGGTTGTTTGTTTCATAATTCTAAAAACGGTTTTACCAAGTTGTAAAATACAATAATACAGCGTTTGAACAACAGTTTAAAAGATATACAGAGTTCAAAAAATGACGCAACCTTATGGAAGGATGTTTCCTTCTTTTGGTGCAGGTTCAATTGAGGAAAAATGGGTTACACAATGCAGCAGAAAATATTCATTGTCTCCCAATACATTGGATGTGCCACTTCTGTCCAGATCCAGAATACCTTCTCAAAAAAGTACGGTTTGGATGCACCAAACAAGTCCTCCGTAAAGCGGCTGTAAGTCAATTTCAAAGAGACAGAGAATGTGACAGATTCAACTATAAGTAGTTGATCGAAAGTGCTAACACCCGAGAAGTTTATCGACGAGCAAGCTACATTTTCTGTGGGTCCCAAGACATTTGTGCGACGCTTATCTAGCCGGTTTGGTCTGTCCGTCGGTAGTGCCCACAAGGCATTGCGCAACTGTTTAAAGATGCATTCGTACAGAATTTGTGTTGTTATCTGCAGATATTGGAAAACGTGTAGCTTTCTGTCAGTGGTTCGTGTAACTGTAACGCGAGATAGGGAAGAACTCGATGATTAGTTTCGGTCTGTGGTACCTTGATGGATGCGTGAATGCACAGAATTCACGCATTTAGTGTACGGACAAACCAACATCAGCTGCACGAGTTTCCTCTGTACGGTCAAAAAGTGGGTTTTGGTGCGCAATGTCACGTAGACGAATCTTAATTACATTCTTTTATAACACAGCAAACAGTGAGCTCTACAGCGCTACATACAGATGGTGCAACAGTTGTAAACATTGTACACGTGAGTGTACAATGTTTACACGGCTTGAGGACACGTGGTTTTAGAAGGACAGTGCTCATGTAGCCAACAATTCTATGACTTTCGTGGATCAGTGTTTTCATGGACAAGTGATTTCTAAAGGGTTCTTACCCCCTCGGTCTACTGATTTATTCTCTCCTGACCTTTTTTTTTCCGGGGAAATACCTTAAGGATGCCGCTTACAAAACTCATCCAAACACTGTTCTTAAATTGCAGACGAAATCGAACGATGTGTCGCTGAAATTCCTCAACAAACGTTAAAACATGTATCTATGAGCATAAAATGTATTCAATTATGCGAATCGCATAAATGGAAGCTATTTTCAACAACTATTGTAAATGAATCATTTTCTCATAATTTAGCGTCAATTTTGAACACTTTGTAGAATAAATCAAAATCTATTATTAAAATATCTCCTGGTGCGTAGTTAAAGTTTTTAAAAAACTTATTAAAGAGAGATAATGAAGTATTGATCGCGAATGAGTTTTCTAGAATTTATATTCATCAGAATTATTTCATCATAATCAATTAATCGTAGTAATATAAAAATCGATAAAATGATGTTGAATTCAAAACACTTAACCGTATTCTCGAGGAAATGAACAAGATATTTGCATTATATTTCTCCTTTGTTTGAAATTTTGTTTATCTAAGTTTTAAAATTTTTTGAAATTGTACATGGTTTTTAGAAATGTCATAAAATCATTATAAAAGAAAAAGATGAATAAAAAATGATATGAATATTCTAAAAGGACTGTGATATACTGCAGTTTTGGTATAGTTTTAAACACTAAAAAAAATCTAACTTTAAAAAAAAGTATATTTACAAAAGGAGAATATCATACAAAAACCATCGAACTACTGGTTTTGGTGAGTACATATTAGTATCTGTGAGATCTAAACCCTTTATTAGTAGTTTAAAAAAAAAAATATGCTTACAACCTGGGTAGTTAAGGTATAAAATTTATGCATAAAATCTTTGTACTGGATACCAAAAAACTTGATTTTTGACATTCAAAGAAGGCGCATCTAATCGTTTTGTTGGATTAAAAAACTATTTAATTATTTCATAGAAGTTCGACAGGAGAAAGTGGAGTTTCTATTTTATTTATTTAAGATAAGTTAATATTATACGGAAACGTTAATGAAATCAAATGACAGAAAGTGTATTTATAATTTGTAAATTTCTGCAACTTTAATACTGTCTTATCAGATGCAATTTGATGACTTTATTTCTGAATTAGATATTACTATTTTCTTGATATTCTGAATATCTAGAACTATAATGAGACTTCCAATTAGATTTTTAACGAATTTTACAAAATAACCGTAGGCTATATTTTTATTTAAATAAAAAATTTACTACTTTGGGCTGGAACCTCTTATCATCATAATGTTTTTTTGGGGGGGAGAGAGGATACGTGATTGATGAACATAGTGCTTCTGGTATATACAATTTATGGATTCTCACTGAAACACATAATTTATTTAGTGATATAAAAAAAAAAACCTGTTTTACTGATAATATAATAGAACAAACTGTTATGTGATATTTTGGCAAATTACTAAAGTCTACTTTGCATATTTATCCTTTTTTTGTGGTAGATTGTAATTTTAAATAGGTCTTTCCTAGGTCCGTCAGTTAAAAGCTAATAATCTCTTTAACATAGTTTCTTAATTCAAAAGTATAATATTATAATTGTGCCTCATATTTTGTATTTTAAGGTGGATAGATTTAGGATAACATATTTTAACGGAATGCCATTAAGTCATCACATTTTATAAGCCTGTTTATATATCTTGTAGTAATAATAATAATAATAATTGGTAATTAAAGATAAACAAAAAAATAAAATTTCAAAAACAAATTAAAAAATATATTTATCTGCTTCAATTATTTTGATAATAAATTTAAAAAAAAAAACTCAAACGTTACCGTTGATAATTAGGTATATACATAATCTTTGACTATTCCATACTGAAAAGTTATTTTTAATTTTACTACTTTGGGCTGGAACCTCTTATTATCATAATTTCTTTTTTTGGGGGAAAGATTTTTTTTTAATTGTAATTAAAATCTGTTTTTTTTTTATCTTAATCGTTTATTTAGGTAGACTCTTTTACCTCAATTATTATATTTTGTAACAATAGATTAACGTTTTTCTTTATTTTTTCGAATTTTAATGATTTGTACTGAAGAAGGAGTTTTTAACTATTAAAGAAAATTCCAAAAAATTAAATGGTAGTCTTGTTTTTTTTTTATCTTTTAGGAATAATTAGGTAGATTTCATAAGAAAGGTACCTATTATGATACAATATAGGTATATTTTTCATACCATGATTCGACTTCCAGAAAATGTTAAACATATTTTCGCGTTTCACATCCCCCAGACCCTCAACCTACCGTCAGTTCAGAAATTTATTTATACATTTATGTATGTATATATATATATATATATTTCACTTACTTGTAGACACGATAAGTGCCGTAATTTTGCGCCAATCACTTTTAAATTGATACATAAAATATAACGACCCCGAGTTCGTTAATTGGCAAAATCGGACCATGGGGATGGAAGTGGAGGGATTTTTCAAAAAAACAAAATATCGCTATAACATTCTTATTAAATAAGATATAGAATTCGTTTAAAGTTTCTGTTATTCTTTGGATAAGGACTTATACTTTATCTCAGTAAAGTTTTTTGATATCACTAACCGTTGGCCCAGGGTGTGAAAAAAATGGGGTTTCGAAGACAAAAAAAAAATCATACCTCCTTTAATAGGCACGTTATCGAGTCGGTTTAAAGCGGTCATTAGTCTTTCAAACATTACCTAAAACTTTTGTCTGGAATAATTTTTGGTATGGCCAACCCTTATGGCAAGAGATGACCAAAATATGGCTGGAATCGTAAGAAGATGGGGATTGTCGTATGCTAAACATGTGAAATCTTTATCACATGCAACCGTAGTCGTATTAAGTGAATTTGAAGTGTTTCTTAACTTTAAGGTGGAAATTTTTTTATCCCTTAATTAGAACCGGTGAAATCTACTTCCGCTTTCCGGTGTGCCGAAAGAGATTTTTTTTAACCGAATTATTAAGAAGTTTAAATAAGCTGTTTCTAAGTGATGATTAGATTTTTATAGTCAATAATGTTAGAAATAACCAGGGAAAAATGTATTTTTAAACAAAAATGTAATATTTATGAAAAAAAATTCGTCTGTTTATAAAGTTAGTTGGTTAAAAAAAATAAATCAGTACAATAAACTAAAAATGGTCAGCTGATCTTCTATAATACCTGGTGATTCAAAAAGGACTTCATAATTTTAAAAGCACATAAAAATTTATTTAGATAACTTACAGATTTGGTTGAGGTCTCATTTCATAGAAAAATACAAGTTTTGTCTTAAGTAGTTCTATATTACCGAATTCAGCCATTGGCTCTGTCACCAGTGTTGTCAAAAATGGATATATATACGGTGTGGAATATTTTGGTTGTATATTTTGGTATGTTTGGTATATTTTGGTTTCACGTTTTGCAGTCAGCAATTGTAGTTCAACGTAATTTTCTTACAGAGTAAGGTAGGGAGTCTCCTAATAAGTATACATTTTACTCTTGGCAACAAACCAAACCAGGTTAATGGTTTTTTGTGTCCTAAGCAAACAAAGACTCTACCCGTTCTTCTTCCAGGATGAAACCGTAAATGGTATTGTTTATCTGGACATGTTCTAAAATTTTTTCATTCTTTAGTTAGACGATGATGGCCAAGATGACGCCATTACTATTAGGAAGACGGGGTACCATCTCACAACCGCTTAAAAGTCCTAGATTTTCTTGATACTCGATTCCCAGGTCGGTGGATCGGTTTGTAAGGTCCAATTGCATTGCCACTTCACTCGCTAGGTTTGACTTTCATAGATTTTTTCTTGTGAGGTATCATTAAAGATCGGGTTTATGTACCACAGTTGCCCGCTGATTTTGTTGAACTAAGATTTTGAATTAAGTTGCAGCTGCAGAGGTAACACCCGACTTGCTGGCTAAAGTCTAGAATGAAATCGACTTCAGGTGGGATGTTGGCCGCATTAAATCGAATGGTGGGATGTTGGCCGCATTAAATCGAATGGTGGGATGTTTGGACGCTAAATCGAACCAAAATGAGTGTCGGGTGACGAACATAATGTGCTTTTGTATGAAATGATATCTCAACTGAATTTGTAAGTTATCTCAATAAACTTTTATATGCTTTTAAAGTTTTGAAGTCCTTTTTAATTTATGAATTCTTTCTAAGTTGGGCCAGGATTTTTAATGGATTTTTTATCCATTCAATAAAAAATGCAGTAATGCAGTAAATAATGCTTGGTAGTTACCAAGAAAATCTAACTACAATAAGTAATATTAAATAAATTCATTCAATTATGAAACAATTACGGCATTACTTTACTAAAAATGTGCTAAGTGATGGGAAGTCGCTAAGAAATAAATTATCCTCTGAGATCGATAGAATTCCAAGTAAAAAAAAAAAAAAATCAAGAAACGTTTTTCTCTGTTTGGGAATATTTTAATATATTTGCGTAATAATTTCTTTTTCTAGGGTATGTTTTCAAAAAATTTCAAAACTTCAAATTACGCCGGTAGGTTCATTTAAGATTGATAAGGGATAAATTCAAACCAGTTTGTCTATAGTTTTTTCACAGAAATTTTAGAAAATATTTTATTTATTAGATTAATTTATGTTTTTTGTTTGAGGTTTTATTAACGGATGTAGTTAGGATACGTAACCGTATCCTAGGATCAGTGTTGGATTATTTTTCAATAAAAAAATACATTCGCTTTCCAAAATCGAATAATTCTTAGATCCAAAAGTGCAGTAGAATTGGTACGAAAATTTTTTTTTAGTGAATCGTAGAAAATCATACACATATTTTTTTTTTCAAAATGATAAGATGTTAAAATGCTCTTTTATTGAATGACTTTTTCTTTTAGTTAAAAATAATTCTTTTACGAGTTTCATAATGGAATGGAATTGGTAGGATGGTTTTTGAGCAAATCGTAGAATCATATACACATTTTTTTTTCGAATTGATGTTAAAATGCTTTTTTATTGCATGAATTTTTTTTAGCTAAAAATAAATTTTTTACGAGTTTAATAAAATTTTATTCTATTCCACTACACTTTTATTCTTTTATGTAATAACTAATCGGTATCTAATCTTTCTTGATGCGTTATTCTCATCTTCTTTTTACACAGAAGTTAATAACCGACTAATAAACTTTTTTAAAAGACACCAAACTACTTGCTAGTAATGGCCTTGCTTTCTAAATACGGTGTAAAGAAGTTATGTTTTATTAAAGCTTGAAGAAAGTAACTGTAATGTACCATCAGAAAACTACTTCAATTAATTGTAGTGCTTGTTTTCTTTCTAGTGATGGCTTGACGAATAGCTAGTCAGTATTTTGTCTTCCAACTAGCTCTCTCTTTCTGCGGACATACATCCTTATCGTGTAGTGAAGGTCATTCGCTATTGCCTTGTGAGGTGGAACAATTAGTAGGACGAGTGGTAAATTAATGAATTTTTGATAGCCAAATACTATTCAAACCCTAATAACAGTAAATTTTGTAATCTAAACGATAATCTGTACACCACTAAATCAGCTAATTTCCTTGCTATGTATCTCGGTACTTAACTAAACTGAAACCTAAATTCAAGGATTTAACTTTTTTCCGAAATTATTATTAAACATGTACATAGGTAAAATTGCTCTTTAATACGATATAAAATACTGAATGTAGCCTTATCTCAAGTTTGTTTCTTTATCCATTTAATTTTGGGTCGACCCCAAGAATTCATGCAGGAAGCTCTTTGTGTTGTGACGAGTCTTTCCGGTATCTTTTATATAAATTCTAAATTATTCTATGTCTATAAGAAATTACTAAATTGAAATTCAAGACCCACCTTGCAAAATTACTAAACGTCTTCAGAGGATGGAAAAGAATTTAGCCGTTAACGGATTAAATCGTTTGACTGTATCTAATTCTATTTATAATAAATAAATTATAATTTTCTTAAAATTAATAGGCATACGGTTGTAAATAAAAAAAAAAATTTAATTAGCTATTATAAAATATATTGTTCGATTTTTCGGAATGAAAATTGAAAATTAATAAAATGGTGAGGTTATTTAGTATTACCGTCATGTAATAACGGTAATGTGTGCACGCGTGTGTAACAGTACGGTGGTGTAACTATTGTTGTTAGTTTTCGTGATATTTTAATTTCTAAAACCCAAGTAATAAACTTCTGATTCGGTGAACTAAACTTGATTGCATGAAGTGACGATACTAATACAGTAATTTTCTCTTGAGAAATAGAACATTAAAAAAAATTTCTATATGGATTTGCAAACCAATCTGCATTTTATAATTTGATTATTGTTTATTGGAAATATTGCGTATTGTATTAAATAAAATTCAATTTATTTTTCTTTAAGGAAGAAAGTTTATTACCGTATTTGTTTTAAAATCGTTTATGTATAACTCGCTTTTTTACTATTATTATTAAACAATATTAAATTACAATTTATTAATCTTAAATTCAACAAAATAAAAAGAACAACACGTTAGTATAGAATGTAAATCGACTTTACGTGATAACGATTTTATTTATTGTAAGAATTTTGATAAGTTCAGGTGAATAATAATGGTTTTCATAATCTAATTACATGCAGTAAAATCGATTTTACAATTATTTGTATGGTTATCTATTTCTAGAACGATGTAAAAAGAATTAGTTAGATCCGCTCTGAATAATCAGTTGGGTTTTGTCAGGATATTAACTGATGTAGATTATATTTAACTTTTATATATATATATATATATATATATATATATGTTTAAATATGTATTTGTTAAATGTTTCAGTTGTTTTCTAATTTCTGGGTAGTTCTTAACAAAAGATTTGTTGACGTACAAATTTATCCGTAGTTAATGACATAATATTGTAGCTTACCGTAAAATTTCATTGGAAACTCTGAATCGGCCCGAGTTTCCTTTTATATATCTTCCGTAATAATTTTGAAATCCGACTGCTATCCCAGTATCGATTACGTAGAGTAGCACCTTAAAACATTCATCGCTACTGCGTTCCCCTTTTTAGCTGAGGTCTCTTAATCTTGTATTTCTGACAATAGTACTGCAGTTTTGTTTTATCTTTATTTTTGGCGAAAGTTTTTTTTGTTGAAATATTTGTTTATGATTTGTTTCTGTTGTCTTTCAGTGTAAATGCGATTAACAACAACTAAAGATTTATTCTATTGATGAAGATAGAAATAGATTTCGTTAATTTCTTATAAAAGTCTATTTTTCTTATAGGTCTATTAACTATGTCTTTATAAATATTTCTTTTGGACGCTTATTCTTTGAAAATAACGTAAAAAAATTTTCTGAGATAATACAATCCTTGACGAATGTTATATGCATTTGTACAAGTCGCTCTTGAAAATAACATAGCCATTTTTATAAATGGAATGATCCCATCCCAAACTTATTAATGATAATGAGGAGTGAGGTGGTCCCCTGTTCTTCCTTTGTTGGACTTAATATACTTAGACAGATTAGAACATCAAGCTCACTGATAGGTATGTGATATTAATCCCTAGATGTGACACCTTTGTTTACCTTATGGAAAGATTAAAAAATGATAATCATTACACTAATAAAAGTAAATGGAACCTCTTTTAATTGAAATTTTACTTGTGACAAAATCATAAGACGTACTGAGATGGATAGTGTAACGAAACAAATTAATGACGCTTTCTATCCGGAAATTATACTTCGTACATTGTTTCTTCTCATTTGTAAATAGATAAATAAAGAAAAGTACAACTTACGTTAGAGGTTAAGCCAACCTCTTCAGTTATTATTTGAAGGATTATGTGTTTGTTTAATTTGAAAACAGTATATTATGCAATGAGTCTTTAATGATAACTATTAATGTACGAGTGCGAAGTAAGTTAGACACGAGGCTTACGAGCGTCATAAACATCGCAAGAGTGCATTGATGGGTATTAGAGAAAGTTACATACTGTATTTTTTCTACGGCTGAGAAAATATTGGGATTATTGATTAAAATCGACGATAGATTACATTCTTTACGGAATATAAAGACATTTCTTCCTTAGAATCCGATGTAATTAACGTAAGGATAAACAGTTCAATATAGAAACTTAGTTACCTACCGTTGTACTTTCAGATTAACTTTTGTTTGCTAACGACTAAATCGGATTAAAATCAAAGTAAAAAAGCAGCTAATAAATTAAACAGTAACCGCTTCTGGTTTCTCAGTGGTTGAAAAGAGTTTGCTTTTGATCGGTTGAATATCATAATAAAAATCCGTTTTATAATGTATGTAATTATGAATCAGGTTTCAGCCGCGTAATTCAAACGTTATAATACTGATGTAGAAAAAATTCTTTGAATTGATTAAAATTTCCTTTAGAACTGGCTCGAAAAAAAATTAATTTTTTATAGCATTTTACGAAATCAGTTTGGTTTTTCATTATAAAAAACGATTATAATGAACTAGTTTATCTAGTTATTTTTTTATTTTTTATTTTTTTTTTTTATAAATTAAGCTGAAGAAAACGAAAACACGATGAAGGAGGAGGAAGTATATAATAAATTTATAATTTTCTATTGGTATACTCGAGTATCTGATCTGATGATAAATGGTCATTCTCTTCTGAAAAGTTTGTTGCGATCATTGATAAATTACAATTAATTGGAATATGTATGGTCATAATTCTATATTCTTTGACATAATTTAAAGATTTGAGTAGGTTTAAAGGTCCGGCCAAGCTTGGCCGGCAAAAGATTAAAATAAAAAACTTTCTACATGTTTTTTAAACATTTTATTATTTAAAAATCTTTTCTTTTTTTCATAAATAAGGATCTAAGTCACTAAGGGCTTAAGATTTCTATGAAATCTGTTACCTTTATGACGTTTTCAGCATTAGTAGTTTTTTTTAATAGTTTTATATATTCTGAAAAAATCTTGTACCGCGTTGCTTTGGTTATTGTTCGGTAGTGCTTCGAGACTGGATTGATTTTAATAAATCAAGCAACAATCGATTCTGTTTGATTTCATAGCTGCAAATGTATTTATTTATTTATTTAATACACGCTAAAACTCATACATGTAAAGCGTTATTGTTATATTTACAATTATAAACATTATTAACTTAAAATTATTGTTCGAAAGTTTGTACATTATATTCATATATTACTGAACTCCAATATATCTTTTCGTTTAAATAGGTTAACTAAGTGCATGAAACTTCAAAAACTTAAAAAATTTTAAAATATTTGTAAGAAATAAGGGAATAAAATAGTAATCCATTATTTGTTTTTATTAATATTACTACCATTTTTTTGCAATTAATTACGTCACGAGGAGAGGGTTCAATATAACATGCAGTCGCTCATAACCAACAAATGAAACAAACATAGCATAAAAGTACATTTTATTTGTTACAACTTGTTAAAAAATGTATTTATTTTTTCATATAGTTCTAATTTTTCAACTACACATTTCTCCCAACGATGAACCAGTTTTCTTATTCTGTTAAAGAAGACTGCAGGCGGTCTTTCTTGATCCACGACCTCTCTGCATTGTTTCATCGTACGTGGTGAAATAAATACCCTTAATATTTCTCTTTAGTTGAGGAAAAAAGTAAATATTGCTAGGTACCATATCCGGTGAGTATGGAAAATATGGAATAGACTCTGATTTCAACTTTACAAGGGTCTCGGCGGTTTCACGCGGTGTTTGCGGGCGAGCAGTCTCGTGCAGAAGAATTATCGGTTACATTGATTGCCGAATACGATACACACGTCTTTTGAGGCGTTTTAACTATGTATCGCACACAGTCGATGCAGCTTCCAATCAATCAGTAACGTACACTTGTCTAGAATCCCAGAACACCGGGAAGAGAATTTTTTTTACAGAGGGTTGTATTTTGAATTTTTTTTATTGTGATGAGCCTTAGTGACGGTATTCCTTGCTCTGCCGTTTTTCTTCTGGATCATAATGATGAACCAGAGTTTTGTCTTTCCTCACAATATTGAAAAGGAAGTCATCTCCTTCGTCACGATATATTTTTAAAATGTTTACTACATTCCTTTCATTGAAGTTTATTCTTTACTATGAGTTCGCGTGACATTCAATGCGAACAGATTTTTACCGCAGCCTTGTTGTGCAATAATATTTTCGATATGCTTATCTAAAACGATAATAACGAATAATAATTTACGATATGCTTATCTAGGTAGCGGTGCGTTGTAGTGTGATCCGATGGTCATTTTGAATAAATTAATTTTTTTGGTGTTTCTCATCAATAAGAAAAACCGGTCGATCTTTTCGAGGTTCATAAAATATATTCTCTCTAGTAGCCTGTGATGCACGAAATTTTATAGTCCACCTATTTACAGTACATAGATTAATAGTTTCATCACCACAAACGGTTTTTAGACGGCGATGAATGTCTCTAGCGATCATTTTTCTTTTTTGCTTTTAAAAATTCAATCGCTGCACATATTGACGCGTTGAAATAACCGGCGTACTCGACTACATAACAACGATGACTGTCAGAAAAAAGAGAGGATGAGAGTCAACGAGATTTGGAATGTTAGTAGTAGGGGAATGAAGCTGCAAGTTGGTACCACTTGTCGCTTTGTTACATTTTGTTTTTCCTTTACGTTCCAGTGTGCATTACATTTAAGCCAGTTACTATAGAAAAGCCCTGTCTGACGCGATTGTTAAAAAATTGAGACATTGGATGTGTGAAGGAAATTCTATAATATTATAGCGTTAGAATCACAAAAAATGTGATACAGGATTTTTCTCTTCTTTATACTATATTTAAGCATTAATATTGCTTGATTTCATAATAGAATGTTAGATTTTTAGTTATTATTTTCATCATTTTTCATTTTCCAAACCATTTAAATTTTTTTTATTAAAGTTTTTAATAATATTTTTTTATAATTTCTTTCTAATTTTAATGCCTGCCAGATTATATATTTGCCCACCGGGCTGGTCTATTGGTTAACGCGACATCGCAAATCAGCTGATTTCGAAGTCGAGAGTTCTAAGGTTCAAATCCTAGTAAATGTAGTTATCTTTATACGGATTTGAATACTAGATCGTGGATACTGGTGTTCTTTGGTGGTTGGGTTTCAATTAACCCCACTTCTCAGAAGTAGTCGACCTGACATTGTACAAGACAATCGAAAAAAAAAAACATAAACACAATCATCCACATTCATGCTCTGAAGTAATACCTTACAGTAGTTCCGGAGGCTAAACAGATAAAAAGAGAGAGATAGATTATATATTTAGTGACATCAGTGAATGAATATAGAGAAAATTTGTTGTAATATTTTATCGTAAATTCGTTAAATCATATCGACTGGTGTTACTTTCATCCAAGTCTATATTATTATGTAACCTACTCTTTAAAAAAAATTGGATTTTCTTTATTTTTATACAACGGAACAAACTATATAAAATAGCTTACCCAACTATTATTTATATATCATTGGTTATTAAATCCTAATTAATTAATAATATCGGATCGCCTGTTAATCAAAACAAAGTCCCTAATAAGACCGAGGTAATCTACAGAAGCAATGTCGACGTGACATTTTGCAAACTGAAAAGGGAATTTGCGGGAATCAGTGAACCAGTTATGAATTAATATAATAATTAATAATGAAAATGAAGTAGTGGAAGTTAATTATAATGTAGTAAACATTGATTGTTGCAATGGATAATGTAGAATAATTTCCATAAGGTTTATTATTAAAATTACAACATAAAAGGATTAAAACGATATTTCTAATAATTGTTTACAGAAGGTGGGAATTTTCTATTGCTATGTTATAGCGATTTAAAAAAGACTAAATGTTATTTTTAATTTTTTTGACTAGGAGGAATAACGTACAAGACTCTAAAAATTTCTCGTAAATGATAAAAGATTTTTATAATTGTTATATAAAATTGTCCAGCCCATTAAAATAAAACTTAAAATAACTTCTTTAAATTTTAAAATTACTTTGCTTCTTCTTTATGTTTCTTTTTTATTATTAATATTTTATTTATCTAATGATATCTACTTATTATTTCTTTGTTTTTATTGAAATAAGAGAGAATTTCATATAAATGGTAGACAAATTTGTACAGTACTTTTCTGTAATAATACTTGTCGTCAGTTAATTTCCTAGCTTATTTGTTAAATAAAAAATTTTTTTTTTTAATTTTATGGACGAATTACAATATTAAATTTGGAATTTTAAGGTAAAATATAAAAAGATAAAATTAAATAATTAATTAAATGTAAAGATAAAAATTTATTGTTCCGCGATTACTTCGCGGTTATAAAAAAAATTCAAATCCGGGAACTGTTACATCACCATATCGTTATGAATTATCGTATCCTGAGAATCGGTGTTAATATTATAGCAGTCTCATCAGGAAAAGTGGGAGTTTTATAATAAATACTCTGTCTTAAGCGTTCACTTAACCATTATTCAATTTTATTGGTGACGAATAAATAATAATTTTTTTTTTCAAAATTTTTTACACTTTTATTTTTTTATGCAGTTTTTTTTAAGAGAAATTCATTGAAATAAAAAGTTCATCTAAGATTTTAAGTAGTATTAAATTCTATATTTAAATATGTGTTTTTTTTTTTTTTTTATTCGTGGACTCGTTTTTACTTTGGTTAGTATAATTAAAATGTTATTTCTCATCGATTCGTATCGTACGTTGTTTTTGTATGGTTTTTTCTGGCGTATAAAAATCGTTTTGCTGATACCATTAAATGATACATTACGAGTGGTGTTGTAGTCTGAATTGAACGAGGAACGTGAATTCTTTTATTTAAAAAAGAGGAAAAATAAGCTTAGTAAAAAGTAAAGAACAATGAATGCTCCAGGGATTAGTGTAATAAAGTACCTGGCTGAAACTCCATTTAAAATCAACATAATCTTTGTGGTTGTCAGCTCCCGCCAGTGAAAGGAAAAATAGATGGTGACGAGGGGCGTACGAGGAGGAGGCGGCGGTGTCGATCGATGGTCTTGACAACAGCTGTATTCCGAGTGCCGAGTGAGTGGTACTACGATAACCTCTGTCTAATTTTTAACTGTCGTATCCGTCCATTCCGAGTCGTGGTATTGTAAAATCGGATCGAATGTATATTTTGTCGATACGACCGCGGTGTAGCTACGATTTCAGCCGGTACATTAAAATAAAATTGCTTTCCATTCATCGAACACGAAAACCACGAAGTGAAGAACGACTTTTCATTTTTGTCATCGCTTCAGCTCGCTTTGTTTACATGACTTCCCGCGTTCTACCCGTGCAATTAATTAGCAATGCGCAAAAAACCTTTTTCCGCATTGAAGATGTTTACCCACTTTCCTGTTATAAACCGTGTTGCTGTTTTTAAAATTTATATGAGTGACATTCTCTCTTTTTTCTTTTTTCCCTCCCCGCCTTTATCCGAGTTCGTGTGTCGGAAAGTAATTCAGTTATTAAACGTACTATATTATATTTTCCTCTGTACGTCTGCATATACCTTTGCAATCAAATTAGCGTTGATGACTTAGGAAATGTT
The DNA here is from genome assembly GCA_010016005.3 of Zanna intricata. Classification (NCBI taxonomy): domain Eukaryota; kingdom Metazoa; phylum Arthropoda; class Insecta; order Hemiptera; family Fulgoridae; genus Zanna; species Zanna intricata. The sequence goes on from JAAAKQ030435542.1 coordinate 16,545, forward strand.
AAGTGAAAATTTTTTTCCGATTTTCATAAACATTCATTCTGTTATTTACTCGATATATAAAATTAAATTATTTAAAATTAAGGGTATACTCTCAAAACATTGGATAACTTTACATGAATACATACATACAAAGAAGAAATATGGTATTCAGTTAAATCAGCTCAAAAGAAATTATAAAAAGGCTTTTTATGTGAAATACAAAATGTAAATAAATAGTTTTATATTAGCAGCAAATGAAAGTTATAATTATAACAATAATAAAAATTAAAAAACATGACTGCCCAAATAAAAAGAAATTGAACTAAAAAAAAGGAAAAACATCAAACTAAAAAAAAGAAAACAATGTATGGAAATAAAGGACTAAACATAGATATGCAGTATTTATTAAATAATATAGTGGGTGGTCGATCAACTTTCAGACACTTTAATTTGTTTAAATATATTTTACGTGTTGTATAAATAGCAGGTATTTAAGATTGTCTAATGATTAAGATCTCATCAGATCTTATATCATAAGAGAATTTTGTCCTTCAACGAAAATATTTAAATGCATTCTGAAGGCTCTGAATAGTAATTTTCAAATATTAAAGAACTCTGAGTAGTAATTTATTCTATATTTAAGAGGCCCCTCGATCCTCACTCCAATGCCGACAGCATTACCTCTAATCGTACGTCATCAAACTCTACAAAGACCCTTTGTGAGAGCTCACTGGGTTCAATCTGGTCTCGGCGTAGCGGAGGTCACTCGATTTTTCTGAGTATATCAGTTAATTTGCGTTCTGATTTGGTTCCATCGCGATTTTGTATTATACTAGCAAATACCTCGTTTGAATTTTTAAAATCGGTTGGGAAGATACAACAAAATTTCTGATTAACCGTGTTCTGTTAGATCGAAATTGTATCTGATAACGTGCAAAAGTTAGCCTTCAATCTACTTACAAATACCACGTTTGAATTTTTAAAATCGGACGATTATTTGCAGATATATAAAAGCACCCTCCCAAAGTACCTCCCAAAACAGCACCTCAGAGGAACTATGTTTTTTATCCGTAGATGGTGATGATTGGTCTAGCCTCACACAAGGCGCTCTCATCACCTCACCTTTAGTCTTGCACGCAGTCCCCACGGGAAGCCCGTTATTATTAAACATAAATTTTAAAAATTTATTTAATACTATTTTATTTTACTTAACATAGATTTAGTTCCATTATTTTTGTAATTTTATTCATTCATTTGATCTGAATCATTTAGTTCAAACCCAGCTAACACATATATACGTGAGATGAGGCTCACAGTTCACAGTTTATTAAAGTTTGTTTTTCAACCGGCAAATCTCCACTACTACATACATACATACATACATACATACATATATATATATATATATATATATATATATATATATACTCGTGTATATTTATAATATAAATACAATTTACATAGCCTATGACGCTCCCGGAAACGTAAGGATTCCAACGCTGGTTCATACATCTAAATCGGTTCAGTCATTGAGCTGCAAACATACATTACATAAAAAAACATACATTCATATATACATTCTAAAAAACTACACTCCTTTTTGGTCAGTAGTGAAAAACATACAAATTGATTGTTTTTTGTTAAGTAAGCTTTTAAAAATTTTTATCAGAAAATTTTGTTCGGCTTGTCTTTTCAAAAGCTTATATTTTATTGGTAAAGAAAATTACCTGGCTTCTTCTTTTGTTTGAGTTTCTACTTTTTATCCCCCCACAATATACGCATTTCATCTTGGTCTTTTGTCTGTTCTAATGTTGAATTTACTTTCCCGTATAAGCCTAGCCGCTTGATTCCTCTACCCGTCTTGGTATCGGTTATATTTACTATAAGGTTGGTTAGAGGATAATCTCCAATAAAGTAATTATTAATATTATTATAGTGTATATTTTAAACTTTACGTTTTTCTAACGGGCTGAGCCAAGTTAGAAAAAGTGTTGCTAATAAGTTATTGTTCTCTGTTGACAAATTTTCGAACTAAACATGTTTTTTCACAGTTGATTTTTTTAAATTCTCTTAAGGATATCTTATGGGAGGTTTTTTATTTCTTGAATTACACTATTTTAATATATTATAACAATAATTGTATAATAAATATACAGTAATGAGTATTATAATTCATTGTATTGCAATTATTATTATTATTATTTTGAATCTTAAAATTGTAATGAGCGATATAATTTAATTATATCGCTTTAATTACTATTTATTATAATAATAACGACGAAGTTAATCATTTTTGTTTTGTTCGTGTTGGAAAAAATTTCTTGAAATTTGTTTTCTGTTTGGTATTGTTGTAGGCTGGAAATGTGGTGCTCGTGATACTCGCGGGTTGCTGTCGACTCTTAACCAAAACGCTTGAAAAATGTATGAACCAAGCTGACTAGAATTCACTTACTTTCTCCTTCTTAGTCGGGTTGTAGCTGAGACTGTTTTACATATTATTTATTGCTTTACATGGTTTGTATTCTATTAAAAATATATTCCAAATAAAAGGTCTGTGATAATAGAATAAAATCGTAAACTAATTATTTTTTTTATGATTATCGTTTGCTTTATAGTTTATGAATTCTAATGTGACCTTATGTTTTTTAAATACTTTGTTTAAGTATTCATTATCGTAAATATTAGTACAAATCATATACAGACCATTAGTACAAACCATATATAGTATTATATACTACAATAAGTATGATATCAATAGATATTATTGTTATTATTAGTATTAATTGTAGAGCATTTTATTAAATATTTTACCATTTATCTGGATTTTTTCTAAATTAATTTATTAGTTTTTAAAAAAAATTATATTCTAAAAGTCTCCACATATTCTTTTGTATATTTAGTCATGGTACTGACTATAAATAATATAATAATATATAAATAACAACCATTATTAAACAACAAATCCTAAATGTCGTAATATATCGATAACCAAATGGAGTATAAGCTATAACGGCGACAAAAGGCAAAGAACAATAACTTAGATTAACATTAACTTTTTTTTTTAATTTCTTATAAGTGTTCTTAATTTTACAATAGTAATTTTATTTTTTAAATTATTGATTTTTAAACACTTTATTCTATAATAATTTTTGAATTATTAAACCGTTTAACTGATTTTAAAATAAAAAAATTTAAATAACTAAATATTTGAAATTTGTTCGTTATATTTTTAAATTGTAATCTCTATCGATCTTTATTATTTATTCTGATATTATTATAATACTTTGAAATTTACCATGTTCAGAGATAATTTACCGATTAATTTTTTAACAAATATCTTTAAAGAAAAATGTCAATGTCTTTAAAAAAAAAAATTATCGGTTCGATTCCCGTTGTGAAAGGGCAAAATTATACTACGCCGTTGACTGTATAACAGTATCATTAATTTTCAATGGAATTTGAACATTACAAAATTATTTCTAAAATAATAAATTTTTTTTCTGAAATCGTTAAGTACATCTGTTATGAAATTTATATTTACAAAGGTTGTAGGCTGATACAGATAAATGGTAATTATATCTTATCGTATTTTTCAATAATAAATAAATTGTAATATTATAAAACCTATTTTCTGCTAGTATAACAATAATTTAAAATACAGATAATGTTATGTAATGACAAAGAAAATTTTTGGGTTTTTGGTATATCCACCATGCTAATTTTGAAAAGTAATCACATTTACAACAAATTATTGTAGATTTATAGGTTGCTATAATTAAAAAGGATTATGTTCCTGTATGGCAAAGGTATTTTGAAAAGTTTGGTATTGAAAAATGATGTAGGAATACAATTTCCTGATCATATGCAGTGTATTATATACACATGTAAATAGTTTTAACAGTAGTACCCCTAAGCTGAGATAAGAGCATAGTTAAATAAAGATTGAAATGAAATTTATCGGTTGAAAATAAATAATGAAATACAACGATTAGATTATTGTGTTTCGACAAAATTAAGGCCGTTTTATATATAAAGACAGGGAAATCTTTATATATAAAACTTTAGCCTTTACTTAAGCTGTAAAACCTGGTATTAGATCTTGATTGTCATACGCGTGTATCGTCAAGATGTAATTCTTCAAATGGAACGCTCGTATATTTTAAGCAAGTTAGTTTTTGATATTTGTAGTGATTATTTTGCAAAAATACAACCGAAGTAAAAATTAATTATGTGTTCGTGAAAGAGTCTGTTAGTTATTTTTTTTATGAAGCATTACTCTAGTATGAATTTCATAGATTTCTAAGAAAGACCGTTTTCGTTTTTTTTTTTGCATTTAGTGTTTGCCGAAATTACCGTATTTCTTTTAAAAATTTTAAAATATATACATTTTTATAATAAATAAAATGTTTTATTTTTAATTACAGCTGCCACAATTTCATTTCAAAATAATAGCTCAAGACTTTACAGCGGATTAATAACTCATAATTAATAATAATCGCTAATAAAAAAAAACAAACAATTTTTTTAATGTTTCTCTAACTGTGATACCATTTCATGAATTGATTTTTTGCGTACATTAAAAACCTGTAAATACTATTTTTCCATTACCCTTAGTTTTAAATAAACTATGCTTCAAAAAGAATTAATGGAAAATATAGTTAAAATATATAAAATTTATAATTTTTTCATGACCATACCTCTATTTGAAATTTGATTTCGCTAATGATTTTCTTTTATAAATAGCCTCAGGCCATCGCGAATTAATATCCAAGCTAGCATGTTGGTATTCCATATCCCTTTTTAGCGGCATTAAATCAACGAAATGTTTTGGTGGAAACGTTCACCGTGTTCTTGACTTACGTCTCCGAGGTTGTCCAAGAAAAAATTAAAATGTGATTGGAGGAAATGTATTTTCAAAGACATAATACATCCCATTGCTCTATGTGAAGTAAAAAGTTGATTAACAATATCGTGTTACAAAATTCTTCATTAGTTTTAGCTTTATATGGAGAGGGGGTAAAAATATTTTTTTGGGTTCAACAAAGGGCTCATGAATAACAATTTTTCCATTTGAGTTAAGTTGTCTCGTTTCTTCCACTCTTTGGCAACATAATGTTTATCCCTAGTTCGACGGTCCCATTCACAAAAAAAACACATGTGCTTAGTATAGCTTAACTGCATGGGAAAGAATATAACTATAACTTTCAAATCTCCACATACGTTCCTGCTATGTTTTTTATAATTTATTTTTTCAAGAACATCTTTCATCACATTGTATGTCTATTTTAAATTAATACCATAAGCGATTGGTATCGAAGGATATTTTTTACTGTTGGTTAGCACCACTTTTAAACTATACTTGGATGAATCTATGACAGTGCGACAGTCCTCAGGTTTATGAACTTGTCCTAAGTGCAATATAAGCTCATTAATATTTGTGCAATAAACCAAATTTTTTTCATCAATAAAGTACCGAGAAAGTTCTTTTTGTCGGCTTCGAAAGCCCGAAATTTTTGTATTTTTTTAAAAGTAAATTCCAACTTTGCAGTCTTGATCCTAACAGTTCAGTTTAATTTTTTGTTAAATTTAAATCCCTAACCGAGTCATTTAATTCACCTTGTGATATAAGATATGGCTTATTGGAAGATAATTCAAAATCAAAATCATTTTTGTTTTCTTTAGTACTGCCAGATTTTTTTAGAAATTCCAGACAACTTGATAAACAAAAGTAATAATCGGTTATATGATCGTTTGGTTCACGCCAAACCGTAGGTACACCAAATGGTAAAGCCTTCCATGTACCTCAGCCATCCTCTTAAATATTCAGAACAATTAGTGCATACTGTATGAGGAGCCCCACGACTTATCCTGATTACCAATTTTACACTGAAAGTACAAATGATATGCTTTTTTAATTAAAGGTATAATGTTTATCCTATTTGATTTTACGGTAAACTCACCATATACATAACAAAAGGCATTCATATCATTTACACAATTTCGAGGCATTATAACACAACAGTGTTAACAAACTTAAGACAGCAGTAACGCTGAACAAAATTAATTCGTCCCTAAATTCACTGCCTAATACAAACAACATAGCTGTGTTTTCAGTTACATGTTTTTACCTGCACAGACATGATTAATCTTGTACATGAAGGCTCATTATTCAGTATTAGATATGATGTCATAATATGTGTCTATCATATGATTTAATTATTTGTCTAATATTCTTTATTTATAGCTTACAAATTATGTTAACTCAGTTAAAAAACAAAAAATTAGCTAGCAATATACAATATAGGAGCTTAAAACGCTAACTATAGGTTGAAAAATGAAAAACCCTCTTTTTAAAAACTTTCAAAAATGGTGGTTGATAGAAAAATTCTGAGTTCATATTCGTTTTCAGCATCAAAAAAAAAGATTAAAATCATGTATCACATGTTAGGAAAAAAATTATGTTTATCATTGCAATTTTTATCATTAACAATTTTATAACGTCTCTGAGCGTTATAACTAATTTATTAGTCACGGCTTATTCGAAAATCTGTATAGTTTTCAAAAAACTCTCATCGTTAAAGAATAATTCATTTTAAAATTGGACCGGATTGATTATAACATGATTTGATTTTGATTTCAGATTTACATGATTTTGATTTCATTTGATTTTGATTATAACATGATGTTTTTTATTACAGAGTTTGTATGAAACTTATAATTTTTGTTCACTCCAATGATTGCATAATCGGCATTAAGTAAACTTCTGCTGAAAATTACACCTATCCATATTAAAAAAAAATTACCACTTTAATGTAACTTTGAAGTAATACGCGTATAAAAAACGAAAGCCGATATATTTTATATATATTTTTAATAGTTTACCTATTTTGGATATTCCAATAAATATAATTGAGCGCAATTCATAAAATTTATTACGAAATTTAATAGCTATTAATGGATACAAAGTACTCGATTTTTAATCAGATATTCAAGTAGCTAGTATCTGAAATCTTATTGCACATGTATCTTTCTCGTTGTTATAGCGTATTTTTTTTTGTTTAACCTCCGGAACCACCGTTAAGGTTTATCTTCAGAAGATGAGATGAATGAATTGTAGCGTGTGTGAAAAATGCCATTCCTGACCGGGATTCAAACGCAGGACCTCCAGATGAAAGGCCGAGACGCTACCACTCGCTCCACGGCTTTTAAATCATAATTAAATTGTTTAATTATGTTTGGTATAGTATAACTATTGGTAGTATCATTAGATCATCAAGATCAATGTAGAAAAAACAATTGACTGTGATAAAACTTCGTTTTTTTAAACGTATCTTAACTACAGATATATTTCTAATTAAAGATATGCAATATTTTTTTATGCTGGTAAAATAAATTAACTTTATTTAATAAAGAAAATAACAACTGTATCGTAATATTTAATTCAAAGTGGAAATAAATAATAACACTTTTAAATTGAAGAAAATCTGTAATGCAGTTAGAATACGGAAACCTGTCTTTTACTACTCAAATTTCTTCCTTTACGTATCATATTAAAATTCTGTTTTCTCATGTCGATTTTTTTTATATTCTTGAAAATTATTTTAATGCATATACTTGTTTAACATAGGTATTAAAGCAACTACATATATATTTACCTGTTAAAAATATAAGAATATTTATTTAGATATCACCTAACGTATTTTGTTGAGATAGTATTATAAAATTACAAAATTTTGTTCTTTATTTATAAATAATTGTGTTTATTAATCGTTGCAGAAGGCATCTAAAATAATCAGAAACGAGATAGATATTAATACAAGGGTCTATAGTCTACCGCTGTTTTAAGAATTTTGTTACGTATGTTGAAAAATTTAAATTCATATCTGTGTTTGGAAGGAGAGACTTTCACAAGCACATAAATAAATATTTTTTTCAGATTGGTAAATATGAGTAAGAATACATTAGAAAGATCATTTAATAAGATATAGGCGTCCTTTTGCATTTACCCCAACCTATTATGGTGTTAACACATTTTGTGTTAAGTTTGATTTTTCGGTTTTATTATTTGTTTATTTTTTATGGTTATTGCCTGT
>JAAAKQ030435653.1:2889-24615 GCA_010016005.3 Zanna intricata
TTGAGCCCTCTAAAAGGAACCCTCCATCGGGGTCTTCCCTGGATCACTGGGATAAACCGACCCTCCACTTGTGGAATACCGGAATTTTCCTCACCAGAAGAGCTCCCTATCCCGTTCCTATACCTGATCTGTGGAAGGTAGCATACGCGTTTCACCTGCACTACCTTCCTCCCGTACGCTACCCTCATATACCTTGAGGGGCCCCCATGCGTCATTAGAAGTACCTCGATTTAGAATACTCTTGCATGTGTCCCAGACCATGGCATCTTCAACAATCGGGCTACCTCCTTGGCTCTGCACGTCGCACGATTCGCCCTTCGCGTCCACATCGTTTTTTGACCCCCTGTCTTTATTTAATTTTTTTTTTTTAACTCCTTTCAGCCTTAATCCCTCAATATTTAAAACTAGCTTCCGCCTATTAATCCTTTGTTGATTTTTTCCGTAATTTAACTTTGCATACCCGTGGTATTAAGCCGCAGAGCAGTCCTCACTGCCAGCTAGCATTCAGCTCATCATAAGCGCCAGTGCTGCAACAAAGTTTACATGACGTACTAATGATATACGACAAATAACAAAGACATAGAACTTCATACCTAAAAATTACTATGGCTATATATAGCCTCTCCTAACCTTCTAACAGTACAGTAATACCTTTCGTAGGAGTCTCTAAAATTTTAAGTAAAAATATTCAAATAAAACATTGAATGGTCCTTAATTATTTTCTTACTTACTGAATATACTTACAATACCAATAATTTATTTTATCTTCATTAATATTTGAAACTGTGATGAAAACATATTGAACCAACTGTAGTTTGTTTTTTATTAACTTTTATAACTTTATAAATATAATTATTTTTTATCATTTGGCAAGTTATTGAATTTTTTTTTTTATATATTAATAAGCTATTCGTAGTTAGTCTGTACTTAAATTGATCGTTTGTTATTCTTAACTTACCGGTATTTCTTGTTAAATGATTATGAAAGTTAGATCCTTTTAAAAATAATTTACATATTCATCTTCATTTATATTAAACTGGAAAGATTTTAGGCAGATGGAAGCATTAAAAATATTTAATCCTTTAAAAAGAGGTTTACAGTGAGTCCTTTTTTAACAATAATATTTAACCTAATTCCGGATTTTTTACTGTAAAAAGTTTCGTATTTGTTGGATGATTACCCTAAATTCTACAGGCCAGAAAAATGAATACGTTTGAAAAATTATTATTGTATTTGGAATTTGGAAAGGAATGCAAATAGAAGTAGAAGAGAACTTTAAAAAAAAGATGAGGATATTAACCGTTGACAGTTTATACCTTTTAAACACGGTATTATATTCATAACTTTATGTCATATCTCCGACCACAATAATGAGGCCAGATATCGATGTTTGATTTTATCTTCACAAAAAAATAAATTTCTTCTTTAAACAATTAAATTAACTTTGATTTCTTATTTAGAATTTGATTTTTAAAACATTACTTCTCTTTATTTATTAAAAATTAATTTATAGATTAAAAAAAAAAAAATAAACTCGAGTATTTTTAAATGAAAACTTCAAAATATTTAAATAAAAATAGATATTTAAATACTTTAAGTTTTTTCAATGTAATAATTTCATTTTGTTACTCGATTTTTATCAATTTTAATTATTGTCTTTTCTTCCTTTATTACTTATTTGTTTTCATTAGTTATTGGTTGTGGTACCTATTATCGATAATTATTGAAAATAAATAAATAAAGTAAAATAAAAAGTTAAAAACATTGATTAAAAAAAGTCAATAAATTTACGTCTATACATATAATAAAATTATAACTAGGAAAGTTCTTATACGGTGATCATGCAAAAATTATTGAACAGATTTTAATAAAACTTTGCAGATTTATATACCTTAGAGCAGTGATTCTCAAACTTTTTAGCTCCATCGATCCCCCCCTCCTCGAAAAAAAAAGAAAGAATATTTCACGTTCCCCAATCCCAATCCAATGGAATGTAGTTAAAAATATTTAGCTGCGTTAATATGTTGATAGGGACGGGTATGGACATGAAGTATACAGACATATACAATTTACAGGTTTCCATCTTGATGTATGAGTACTTTTTGAAATTTGGTCTGCTTGGAAGATATTAGCTGTAAGAGTCATGTTCTTATAATACGTTTGAATACGTCGCACTCTCAGCAGTATAAAAGAGGCGTAAGTTATTGTAGAATGTCAGTTTAGTTTCGAACGCGAAGCGTGCCCTTATACAAGTTAATTAAAGCGTAGTTTCATTGAAAATTATAATAATTAAGGTTTTGATTTTTTGTGTGCGATCAAACGGTGTAACTGTTTTCTTTTGCAATCAGATTCTTATGAAAAATGGAAAAATTTGTGAAAAAACAAAGTGAGTTATCTATATCAAGTGAATTAATTGATAAAAAGACACAATTGTTGAATCACAGTTATGTAGATTATGATTTTTCTTCATTGGATGGAAAGCCATAGCGCATATTTGCTTTCAAGTTTTTTCCGATGAAAGAAGCCATCAAAATTAATTCAATATTTGGAAATTAAACATCTGGATCTAAAAGAAAAACTCTAGGAATTTTTCGAAAGAAAATTACATACTTTGAAAAATCAACAAGCTTCTATTTGTAAATCAAGCCATACTTATAAAAGTATATTTGAAGCATTTTATCTCATAGCATTAAGAATAACTAATATGTAACCAAACCCCATATAATCGTGGAAATCCTCATATTACCTACTGTAATGAAATGGTCAGTGTTTTAATAGGTGTGGAAGAAGGCGTTTATCAGTAAATTGAGAAAAATTCCGCTTCGTAATGATAAAGTATCAAGTCGAATAGATGACATGGCTGCCAATATTTGCGATCAGAAAGTTCTGCAGTGAGTTCAAGTAAATTTTTTAGTATTCTGATTGATGAATCAAAAAATGTACCAAAAATTTCTCAATTATTATGTTTTGTGAGCTATGAGTGCGATAGCGACAGATCAATCAAAGAAAATACGTTTTTTTTTGCAAATCAATATCTGGTCATGCAACAGGACAATATTTTTTTGATTTCTTTTATGAAGCTACTAAAAACTATGTCATAGATTGGACAAAAGGTATTGCAGTATATAGCAGATGCAAAGTCTATAACAAGAAAGAACATCGGATTTCTGAAGAAATTAAAACAACGTCTTATACCTAGAGTGAAATGGACGCACTGCTTCCTACACAGACATGCTCATGCTGCAAAAAATATGCCAGAAAATCTCAAAGAAATTCTTTATAAAGCTGTAAAAATGGTTTATTTTATTAAAAGTCGATCATTACAGAATAGGCTGTTTGCTAAACTATGCGATGATGTGGACGAAAAGGTAAAAATTATTTTTTGATGCATAATTCAGGTGGCTATCGTGGGAGAAAGTGTTAACCCGATTACTGAAATTGCGAGATGAATTAATATTTTTCCAGGATAAAAAAATGTCATTCTCAATGTTTTTACAGAAAACTATTGAATTAACTGATGAATTTCACATTTAAACGATTTGAATGTGAATTTATAAGGATGTGATAAAACATCTTATTAATGACAGACAAAGTTCATGCTTTCATTAAGAAACTTGATAGCTGGATTATTCGCCTTCAAAGCAAAAATTTTAATTCCTCTCACTTTCAATTGTATTGAGAAAACTGTCGATAAGAAAGTACTATTATTCACCACAGTATGGAGATGATCTGTGTGAGCTAAAAATTCAGTTATTGGGGTATGTACCGGAAGATAAAAATGATTTCTTGAAGAGATGGGTACTGAATCAATTTAGTGAAAACGTTGTTGCAACTGCTAAGTTACCAGTTGAGATTCATAACCACCAACTCACCGACATGTCTGCCGATAAAACATTACAATTACATTCATATCTGAAGATCTAGATACATTTTGGATTGCCGTCGAAGTGAATATGAAATTTAGTCAAGAAAGCGTTAAAAATATTTATCTCTTTCACCATGTCTTATCTCTGTGAAAACTATTTTTCTTTAATTGAAAAACCAGAACAAGTGAAAAACTTGAATGACAGTTTTGTTGTTGTTGTATGACAGTTACATAGATTATGGCTTTTCCTCAATGGATGGAAAGCCACAGCGCATTATTTACTTTCAAGTCTTCTCCGATGAAAGAAGCCATCAAAATTAATTCGAAATTTGGAAACTAAACATCTGGATCATAAAAAGAAGCCAGTGCTGCAAAAAACTCAACTTTTTTTTATCGTTCATTTCATTTGGTGTTTTTGGCGCAATTTAATGTTTGCGCCAAAAACTAAATTATAGGAATCGTCTTTTATCACTTGAATAAAATTTTCTCTTTTATGTTTTACGTACGAGTATAATATAAATTCATAAATGGAGAAACTTTTAAACTCAAAACAAACAAAACTGTCTCGTTAATTTATTTTTATATGCACATTTACAAACGGAAGTAAAATGTTTATAATAAATTATATTTTTTCTCATAAAATAATTTTATTATTTTTTACATGTAAAGTTGTAGGTTAATTTTGCAATTCTCCTTTCCTATCACCACAATCCCCAGGTTGAAAAATGCTGGTTTCGTCATTATCATCAATTAGAACCATCACGATATAACCTAACGGTGGTTCCGGAGGTGAAACAAAAAAAAAAAAAAAACAAAAAAAAAAACGGTATTAAGATATTAAAAATATTCATTAAAGAAAAAAATTTTTTTTTTTAATTGTTTTACCTCCGGAATCACCATTAAGGTATATCATCAGAGGACGAGATGAATGAATTGTAGCGTTTGTGAAAAATGCCATGCCTGCCTGACCGGGGGATTCGAACCCTGTTTAAGAAAAAAAATCTTATTTATATATTTCTGTTACCATGGTAACAGAAATATAATATTTTTTTAATATCTTTTCTTTAATAAATATCTGTAAAATATTCCAATATTTTATTAGTTTATCATTATTGTTGTTTGCTTAAATTTGTACATTTTGCGAAGTTTTTATTTATTTATTGTTTTGACAATCGATTCAAGAAAGGACCTTTCTTGTTATTAAAATTCTGCTAAAATAATGAAAGTTGTTTTTCAGTCCTCTGAAGCTGCTGAAGTACGTGATTTTCGGTTAGTTGCTGACCGAGAGCGCTACGCCCAGACTCGAGCTGTAATTCGTCTGCAACAGGAGCGTAACAGAACTTCTATATCAAGTAAGAAGAAAGCATTGGAGGAAAGAGAGCTTTTTAGGTTTTAATTGTTATTTATCAGTATTATTCTCCCAACGATGAGAATAACGAACGCAGCGAGGGTCAAAAGAGCGGAGCACCCTGACCACTTACTCTGAAAAACTAAAAAAAAAAAGAATATAAATTAATTGTTTATGAATATACTGAAATATTTATAAATATACAATATTTATTACAATAATTCAAGTTTTACGAATGAATATATTTTTTAAATCTTCATTCTAAAATTCTGGATTTTTGTTCCAAAAATTTTGAAATTTCGTCGTTTCAACGGAATTTCTTATTAATGAAATAACCTAGTTATTAAACAGAGGAACTGTTTACAGCAGATTAATCATACATACTTACCGATTGTAAACAGACAGCTGAAATTACTTCGTTCGATAAGAATATTAAAATACTTCATTCTCACTTCAAGTTGTAGATCACAGGAACGATACTTGATCTATTGCTGTTTATATTGTTTATTAATAATCTGCTTCAAAATTTAAAAGGTTAGAATTATAAATCTGTTAAAAATTTATTGCATTGATTTGCTAATCTCTTTGAGTTTAATACATCTGTATCTGTACATGAAGACAATTATTTAACAGGATTAGGATTCTTAAGCTAGAATTTCTATGGCTGGTAACTATCTACCTTTGCACATAATTTCTCGTTGCGAATTGTGTGGATAGAATTTTCAATGATGTTAATATTTTTACTGCCTGTTGAATGAAATGTTTTAGTGTTTTATAGGTGATAAAATCTCACTGGACCACGCTGTTCTGCTTTGAAATGAAATAATAAAACGCTAATTTTGTCATTTGTGTTAAATGTTTATTATGCCTATTTATATTCCCGTCTGAAATGTAATATCTCTTTGCGGTAAGAAAAAAACTTAGAATGAGTTAACTAATTAGAAAAAAGAGATGTAAGATAATTTTTATAACATTCGTATGTAAATCTTGTAGATCAATGTTTTAGTAAATTAAAAGTTTTTATTTAATGTATTTTATACTGACGAAAATTATATTAAACAAATAATAACAGTTATTCAAAAAAAAGAAAACAATAATTACTACTCTCAAACAAGTCAAAGTACTAATCGAGTAACATACATATAGCACAATACATTAAGGTTAGGTGCTGAAAGAAAAAACTAAAGATATATTTTCTTAAAACGTTAGCAGCAACTGATATAACTAAAATATTTCTATCCAGTTTTAACTTTTCAAATTAAACATCGGTTACATCTACATAAAAATTAAATAAATACATTTACAGATTTTTGTAAAAATTATTTTTCATTAAGAGAAGATAAAGAAAATTAATTACATCTTAATTAATTAACTTAAATTTTTAGATCTTTCAAATATTGGGAAAGTTTAACAATGTGAGCTTTTTTCTCAGATTTATGTTAATCAGATGCATAAATAGACTTGAAGTATTGTTCGTAACGCATGTGATATAAAGATAAAAGGGGGCCGAATTCGTACATAGATATCTTTTTTAAGTTACTGTACGACTTCCCTGTGTGTACATGTACCAGTGTGCGTATTTCTTAGATAGAACATTGTTATTATAAAAGCTTTGATTGACCGCTGCATTGACATTAATCCAGAGCGAACACGGACGTCATTGGAGGTCTCGGCGGTCCACCTCTGTCTTATTTATTTAAGCGTTCGGTGGTCAGATGTCCTCTTCCCTCGGTCACTAATGATAATGAAGAACATATAAGAATGGCAAACACGCCTAATGAAGATGCAGATGAACCGACATGATGTTCTGTCCCTCTCTTCACTACGCTCATCGTTCGTTTGTTCGATTCATTTTTCATTCGTTACTCGGCCTTCACTTTTTTCCTTTTTTGTCTTTCGTGTGGTCGTTTCTTCATAGTCTGAACATCTTTCACACATATGCATATTTACTTAGTTATAAGAATTCATTCGACCAAATAAAAAAACTACTGCGAGCAAAAACTACCGGGCGAGATGACATAAAATGAGCAAATCATCTGAATGATGATTTGTTCATTTAATCGATTCTATTAAGTCTAGTCGAACGCCTTTTTCACTCGATGTTTTTAAGCTCTTGTATGTTTACAGTTTTCCTAAATTCACCTTTCTGTAAAAAAGGAAACGTATTGATTGATTAGAAATAAAATTCCAATTATTTAGCATGTCACAATCTTTATTTAAGGTTACATAGAGTTTTTACTATCAATCTTACACCATTTAAATATATTTTTATATTGTATACGAACAGTTTTTATATTAGTTCTTATCTATCATAATTTCAGTTTTCTTTTTTTTTTTTTAATAAAAATACAAGTATATTACCTATTATAAATAATCAGCTATAAATCTCCTTTTACTGTAAATATTCAACTAAGATTTTATTGCTTAGAATTTAAAATGTTACTACATATACATAATTTACGTCTAGTAAGGCTAATTAAATATAAAATAAATAAAATATGTTAATCTATTTTAATTATGTAGATTGTTGTTCATCTATTGATTAAGAAATCGAATAAATTTAGAAAGATATATCTAGATCTAAAAATGTGTAAAAGAAATGCGGTTTCTACTCTTCTTTATGGAAGGGAAGCTGGATACCGCAGTACCGATATCATAGTCAAAGTCAGAATGCTTAAACGGTTTTTTCTTAAGAAACCTGAAAGGATTGAAATGATTAAATAAATTTAGAAAATAGAGATTATTGGAAAAAATTTAAATATTACCTCTTCAGTGGAAAAGTCGATTTACACAGGATAAAATGTAAGGAATAGGTAATTATCATGGACGATGCATGAATGCCAAAGTAAACAAAGTATCTTCTTTGGTGATCTTGACAGAGACATTCATCGGGCAAAACAATAGGATCGGAACATGTTGATCACCTAATAGGTGAAGGAAATGACAATAAATATTACTCAAAAGAAAAAAACTCTTGAGCAGTTCTGAACAAGAAGACTGACTTTTCGTTATATCATTTTGTTTCCTTTTATTCGCTCGTAGTGTCAACTCATTCTAATTTAAATTTTTAGAAAGAAAATGAATTGAGAAATTAATAAAAAACAGAAATAATCTAACGATCAAGAACCAGATTGAAGTATTGTAAAACTATACACAAACATAAATAATAATAAAAATGTAATTTTAACATATTATAACAACAAAACCGATAATAAATGAATAATCCTGACGTCCTCACAATTTTGCAGACAGAAACACATTGATTTTCAGTACAACACATTACATATGTTCAGTTAACCAACAGACTAAATAAACGAGCAGAGTTTCAACTCATCACTGAGACTCACATCATGAGCGCGTATGAAAAATACACCGTTGTACAGTTAAAATACAAAATACATTACTAAACAGTCACCTAAACACCACTACCCTTAAATAAAAAACACAAACCCAGACATCATAATTTTTTTTTTTTTTTAACCTCCGGAACCACAGTTAAGTATATCTTCAGAGGGATGAGATGAATGAATTGTAGCGTTTGTGAAAAATGCCATGCCTGACCGGGATTCAAACTCGGGACCTCCGGATGAAAGGCTGAGACGTTACCATTCGCACCACGGAGGCCGGCACAGACATCATAATCCTAAAAGTAGATAACCTTACATGAATACGCCGAACAATATTTCTTACATTAGACACCGCAAAGAAACGTCAACATTCCAATTTGCAGCATCATAACGGACCACGCTTCTAACCTGTCCCGCTAAAATTTTTTCGATCTTAAATTGAGTGTAACTCAAGAACGACCCAATCAATCTTCAACAAATTTTCACATGAACATATTCAGATATACTACTAAAGCATATGTAAATTACTATGAAATTGATAAACTAGTTTTGGAAATCGTTAAGCGACAAAATTTTATACGTAAGTCTATTAATAAATATATAAGGAAACTACAATTTATACAAATCGTATTTTCGCGTTTCTCATACTTCAAAACGTAAAGAAAATTCATTCTCATATCTGCTCCTATCATGCGACTGGTAGTAACATCGTACTTTCTTCTAAAGGTCGGTAAAAAGGAGGTTATTGAAATTGAAAATTAAGTGTTTGAACTAATACATCAAAAATATATTAACGCTTTTTATTTACATTAAAACAAATCTTAATGTTCGAAAAACTTCTGAATTACCTAGAGAGAAAAATAAGACTTGGGTGCTGCTTATCCCGACCATTGTTTAATATATGGGTTGAAAATGCTCTAGGGTGGAAAGATCAACGAAGCGATAAGGAAAATGAGTAAAACATTTGCAAATGACAGGTGATTTTAGGGGGTGAAACACAGGTGGAAGTTAGATTTGGCAAAGCTTCTTGTGTAATATGTTATGTTAAGAATGTAAATCAACAAGAATATTGAAACACGGATCAGATAAAGAGAGAAAGAAAGGATAGAGGCATTTGAATTATTGACATGAAGGAGATTGGAGAGGATTAAATGTATAAGCAGAGTAAAAAATAAAGCATGGGGAGAGTAAACGAGAAACAGAAGCTTAATGAGAATAATTCATAACTAAAACAGATAATGAGCGGAGAAGGATTGGTTAAAATAATGCTATAAGAAACAGTACAAGATGAGAAAAAGGCCTGAAATAATTAAAGGTTATTCACGACGATTTAATAGGAAATGACGGTATTAAGATCTAAAAGTTAGAGAAGAAGGACAAAAATAAGTGCCCCAGAGATCTGCCCCAGGCCACATGACGATGATGTTAATATATTGAAGAAAAATATGCAATTATTAATTTTGAATATTTGTCAGTCTGGGTTGATGATTTAAAAAAATCATTCCATATTTATGAATGAAGTAAATTCCCGCACTTATTAATATATTGCCGGTCCTCACGGGGGTGTGTTAATGTCTTCCTTTCACTCCGGAGATTCTGAGTTGGAGTTCCGGTCCGGCATTGCGTTTTTCATTGGCTATAAAATTTAATTGTCATCTATCAGTAATTTTTAGTGGGCTGAAGACAAGATTAAACATATTGTTGCTATGTAAAACAATAGATATTTATTCGTAGTTGAAAATAGAATGAGACAAACGATATGTGAATTTAATGATTTGAAAAAATCTTAATCTTGGCTAGCAGAAATACATAGTAAAAATCAATAGAATTCAGAGAATAGAAAAAGAAAATTAGGTGTGTTTGTGTATATTAATATCCCTATTTATAAATTTCCAAATACAAATGAAGAAAAAACTTATTTATTAGTAAAAGTAGCACAAAAGAAATCATTTCATTTTTAAATGAAAACAAATAGGTAGAATTTCAGACGTCTACCTTGTTTTATAGTTAAAGGTGAATTAAAATTTAATGATGCTGCAAAATAAATGTTCAAATAATTAAAATTAAATCTCTCTTACCATAAACAGAAAAAGATCATTAAATTACGTTCTACTTAACAGGAAAAGAGAGTAGAAAAATGCATTAACACTCTTTTAATGCTAAATTAAATCCTATCTGACAAATAAAAGTAATAATGAAATTAAAAAAAAATTATATTACAGCTAAGTTAACTAAACCGGTTAAATAACAAAGACTATATGGCACACCAACATATTTCCTATGCAATTGGAAATCTTCCTAAAGTTTGTATTTTCCTAATTTTTTTTTATAAACATCTTCGTTTTACATTTTCTTAATCCTTTATCCACCCCACATCCTTAACAAAACAAGTAGAAAACTCCGTTCGTCAGTTTTTATTTTACTATTATGTTGTCAAAAAGGTCTAAGAGTAGTACAGAAATGGGGCTTACGCGTCACAAACTAACAGAATTGCAGGATTTTTGTCACTTGACGGCGATTATCTTGGATTTATCCCTCTGTCTCGCCCTTGACCAATCATAGTCGAGTGTCCCTTCTCCCTGGCTCAGCCCATCTGCTGCCTCATCTTGCATTTTCCTGAAGAAAATCCCTCTTCTCTCGCTGAGATGTCAACTGGATTTTAATTTTATATTTTTTTAACTTTACTTTTATTTTTTTTCTTCAAACATTAAATATTATTCAAATGATTCAAAGTTTGGTAGTTTTTGGGACCATCACCTGTCGTTGACATCCACTGTTATACACACAAATACCCCCCCTCATCACACATATATACACACTAATCGTTATCGTACTACCGTAAATATTTTGTAGTCACCGCCTACGGAATGCTATTTACCAATGATGTATCGAAAAATTACCAATCAGATACAATAGACTGCCCTTCGACTATGATAACAACATGGCTCAGGCTCTTTTTTCTGAGATTCTCGAAATAAACTTTCTACCTAAGCGAGTCATATTGATCATAATAGTGATAAAATTCATTATGGAAGAATTGAGTGAAAGAGGATGAATAAAGGGTCATAATGTAAAGGATATAATGTCGGTCAAAAGAACTTTGACGACCAAGACTTACGATACAAAAGCGGTCGTACACATCTGTTGAATAATGCGATTCCGTTTTTGTTTTAGGAAATACGGTACGAAATAAGTGAAATGGAAGTGTGCTGGGTTAAAACAGTTGGAAATTATCATTGCGATCAAAAATATTCTTTCGCAACATAAAAGTGACGAACACATTTTGGATAATGCCAAGTGGAAGTTTAAACTGTCGAATAAGTTTACCTTAGATAAAAAGATAAGAAAAGTCTGTTTCTATGTACAGTTGCATATGCTGATGGGATTTGCCGAAGATTCAATGATTATAATATTGAACGTGAAACAAGAATTAGTTTTGTTCAGATCTTCGTCAGACATAAATGGCCTCGTATCTGCAAAAGATGAACCCGATTACAAGTTGACAGTGATAAGAGTCGCAAGGAAAATTCCTTATATTATGTAACTGATACTGTACGGTTGCAATTATTGAAAATAATATAACATGATAGAACGAATATTGGGCTCTTCCGTAAACAAACGTACATTCATGGAAGATAAAGACATTTCCACATTCTGAGAAACCGAGATATGTCATATTGATTACAGATAGGTAGAAAAGACAAAACACATTATCCACGATTCGTTTCGATATGTGCTAGTTGATAAACTATTCTATTCTATTTAAACTCACAATACTATTTGTACGAAAACTTACAAGGCTGTGTAAATATATTTTTCTATAATATTCGCCAGTTTCGTTCTTGTTAATATAACGGGGTGAAATATGAGTGTTCAGCTTACAGTTTAAAATAATTCAAAAGAAAAATCCCGTTGATTATAAAATCGATTGTTCCAAACAGAACGAATCACTTAAAATGGGAACCGTAGACTTTTTTTTATCGATTTTGAAGCCAAAAATAATATACCGGCCAATAGAGCCAGCCATGTACTGCCTCATTATTCACGATACCATCGTCACGTACGGAATAATTACAAATTACGAATTAGGATTGCTTACGAGAATAGTGAAAGGGTTATGTAACGCTCGAAATATATGGAAGATGAGGTAATCCGCACCTATAGTTGAAACCTATACAAAATGTTAATGCAGTGTTAAAGAAGATTTGTAAAAAATAAAAAGAAGATAAAAAGATAAAAGAGGAATGGTGTCCAAGATATTTAGAATCATGTATTAAAAGATAAATCGTTGCCCTTAACAAGCAATATTTTACACACAAGACTAGATGAAAAGTCCCATGGCCTGGGCTGTGATCTAGTTCTTTATCAGATCATTCACAAATGGTAAGGGAGGTGTACGATGCTTGGTATCAGTCTTAGTCGTCAAGATGGATCGAATGGAAAAGCATCTTCTGTCGGATGACACATTTTTTAAATGTGTCTTCTGGTTATAAATTTTTAACAATCGATGCCTTCTAATAACAGAGAATATAAATCGCGATGATATACGCATGAATACAAAATAATTGTTGGAAGGCAAAGAAAATATTTCCCTTCCTCAGTGTAAGTTCTTTTTTACAAAAAAAAAAAAAATACAACAAAATATATATATATATAATAATAATCAAGTGTGGATGTGTGAGTGAGAGAGGGCAGGTGCGCGTGACTGTTTTTTTATGTTGTTTTTGATTTGTTTGTTGCAGGTCCCGTGGAGAGGGATCGCGTAAAGAGACTCCGAGAGTTATCAGATTTCCACCCGAGACTGAGTTATGCTTAATTGCGGGTCCGGTCTCGGGACGGATCAGTTCTTTGGGGAGGGAGGTTTGTCGGTATGGGGCAGGTTATATTATGCCTAACAATACCATGGCAGTGTCTGTTAGCCTGTTTGCTAGCCCAGGACGGATAGCGGCCTGGGTCCGAGCCCTACACACCGGTAGTGGCTTGCTTAAATGGCATTCCTTCATCTCCGGACAAAAAAAAAGTATTAGTACACTTTGGGCACACCTGCTGCGAGATGAAGTTAGGCTGGTTATGGGTAAAGTGAATTTGATGTAGTCAGGAAATATGCACAATTGTAGTTAACGATGGATTTAGATATACTATCATTGGTAATGTTGGTTAGATTTTCCCGTAGAAAAGTCGTCGTGTAAGATCATTGCGACGTAGCGAAATCGGTCTTTCCCCACGCTAAGTAACAGCGTGAACGTCGATTGTTTCAGTGCAGTTAGAGTAGTTTTGAATTATAATGCCACTTACAATAAATTTACAATCCAGTACAAGAATAACTCGACAGTTTAAAGATCGATACTCTAGAAGGGATGGGTCGTCAACGTGGTTGCATCGGTATATAACTAAGTTTTAAAATAAATTTCTATTATTCTATTTTCAGTTATCGATGGTACTGTACATTCTGCTCAAGAGCGTATTTCCACATTAGATGATATGCACAATATTCGCATGCGTAATCAACGTAACAATAACGTTTCAAAGAAGCTCCAGTATGTATGTTCTGAATTATCTGCGGAATACAGCAGAGTAAATAAAGAGTTAATCGTCGGAAAGAAACAGAAGGGACGGACTCGAATATTGCTCCACAACCGTTTATTATGAGGGTCTTTTGCAGTAGCGATGTGTGAAAAACAGCTTCTAGAAGAAATTTATCGTTGTATTAGTGGTGGGGAGTAGTAGATGTAAAATAGTAGACCGTCATTCAATGTGACATGGAAGTATCCAAATAGTTGATTTATTTGTTATCGGGGTGGTAAGATTGACTCTTCTGGAAAGTATTTTATCCTGCCTATTTCCGAGTTCAATAATTGAAGATTGCCCACTAGCTTACGCCCTACTGTTCACTGTACCACATCGCAGTCTAGATATCAAGCTTAAACGACTGGGTTGTGGTGAATAATTATGAGATCGGTATATTTTTGAAGAAAAAGTTTAAAATCTCACCGATACAATCAAATAAGAAGAATCATGTGGTTAAAGATTATAGAGACAAGATATCTTTGTGTGATAGTTTATCAAAATTTGGTAATGATAAGATGATTAGTTCTATGGGGTCGCGAATACCTAAGTACTTGGCTCGTGCGAATTAATTAAAGGAAATGTAAAAAAAACTGATATTGATGGTGGATCAAAAGAGTTTTGAACTATTATTAGAGAATCAGTGTAGAGTTATCGAAGAAACTAAACTTTATCAGTTAATTTGTGAAATTTTTGATTGGAGGGGCATTAAAAAAATATCAAGACCCCTATATCTGTTCGCATCACGTTACAGTGTTTGCTCTAACGTGACGCAAAAGAATTAAAAAAAAAAAAAATTGATTGTGGGATATCAGAAAGGTATTTACGAAATACGGTTCATATCTATAAAAAAAATTTACGAATATGTTTTTAAATAACAAATTTAAGTGGATGACAGATTTATTTTTCATTTGCAACAAGATCCTACTATCTTTATAATTTATAAAATATGTATGTAATATTATTATTATAATTTAGTTTTAATAAAATACTAAATATGTAATCATATGCTTAAGTATCCTCTTATTTAAACGTAACATTATATCTTCGATTTAAGGCTATTTTTAAAAATTAGAATGAGTTTTAAGGATGCCAAAATTGGCTATAAACTATTTTTTTGGTGCTATCGATTATAATTGTTTGGTAAATACGATTTCATATAGAAATTAATAAATTTCTAATTCTGACTTTTTTTGTTAAGAAAAAATCACGTATTTCTAAAAAATTAATCCTTTTTTTTTTTTTTTGTTGACGATTAGTTACGAAGGAATGCATTTCCGCACTCCCCATGGGGTCATTCATCATGGGGTTGTGTCGGTCTCCAAACCAGGGACGCTAACCGCCCCCAGCTAGTCAAACTCAGCGAACTAAGAAGCCTGGCTGAGCGACTAATCAGACTCCACAGCCTGCTCCCTACCGACTAAAACTCCCTCAACGCTCTTCTCCCCTCCGAGACCGGACCCGCAATTAAGCACAACGCAGTCTCGGGGGGACGTGTCGGACGAATTTCGGAACTTCACTCCTGAAGAGGAGAAGTTAAGTATACACTTCTACACAGAAGTGTATAGTTACATTCTCCTGGTGATGTACTCCTCCTGTCATCCCTGTGAACAAAGAAAAAGAACATCCATACTACCATCCACGCACACATTCACACCCTGTTGTATGAGTAGATGTGTGTGTGTACGTGTTTACGCCCAAGGAGAACGGGAGTCCCTGTGCGTTATCATCACCACCCGTCCTCATAGCAAGGACAAGCGGCGACTCAGCAGGAGGCTTTCCCTTCCCCGCCGGCACAATCATGTTCGTGAATGCGCGAGTAACCCACGACCCCGTCATAGAGTGAAAGGGATTAAAAAATTAACCTCCCTCTATCAAACCACACAATAAAATCGTTATTATATTAATATTTGTCATAAATGGAAAAAATTTATTTTTGTGTAACAAGATTGTGTACAATTTTTAAAATAAAATCGTGTGTTGTCACTTTGAATCCTCTTAACCAATAGCTAGAGGATTTTATTATGTCTGTATATATATATATATACACATCCTATGTATGTAGTCGTCAAATATTATATATATATGTATATAATTGTTTAACATCTATTTAATATATTTACAGAAATTATTTTGATTTTGTAAATATTTACAATATTTTCACCATGAGTTTACTTGAAAGTGTCAGAACGTTTTTTCAGGTCATATAATTTTGCTATGAGATCCTTATTTGGTGACGATAAGTATGATTTATGATTTTTTACTAAATTAACAATTCGGATATTTCCATACGGTTATATTCATAAATATGAAATCTATGCTAAGAAGAAAAAAAAGGAATCTGTGCTTGAAAAATAACAATTTTGAGAAATACTTTCGCCTTACAAAAAGTAATTTTTTGGCCTAAGAGAAACGATCTTCAGCTCCTATGTTTAATAAAATATCTTACTGTCTTAATCAGTTATATCTGAATCTTCTCCATATTCTTTTAATTTATATTTATATACGTATTGAATAATTTATCCATAAACATCATCAGAATTATTTTTATGTTATTCTGTACTGATTATTGATTTTAAAGGAGTATTTTAAAGCTATTTTTTATTTTTATTAAAAAATAATAATTTGTAGGGGTAGCTTTCTTTAATAAATGATTATCTCTTTGAGAGTTGTTAATTTTGGTAAAGACTATTGTTTTGTAATTTTGGTGAAAACCATTTATTACTAGAGAAGAAATAATATTTTTAAAATATTTGTTACAACAGCAGTCATAAAAGTCAAATATAAAAAATGTAACTTTTAAATACATTTTCTTGCTAAAGCAGAAATATATATAAACAATATTTCGGTAAATAAATGAAGCATAATAATCATATTTTTTTTTCTATATCGAAAAGCTAATTTTTTCAGTTTATTTTTTTAAAGTTTTTGAAGATTTATATGAAAAAATCAGAAAAAAGAGTGGGATAACCTTTTTAAGACCCATGATTATTATTCTAACTTAAGTGCAAAGGTATTTTTGTGAAAGGTTCACTAGCACATCTTCAAAAACGTGTTTTGAAATAGCAGTAGCATAAAAAAAATTTAAAGTATTTTCTTCACCTCTTTGCAATTCCTAAAAATTCAGAACAGTTATATTTTTTCTTGAAAATTAAAAAAAATAAAATAGAAATACAAAATATAAAAACTCATCTAGAAGCCAAAGAGGAAAAAGCCCTTGAAGTAGGAAGGGGTAATTAAAATATATATATATATATATAAATGTTTGCTTGGTTAAAAACTATAGTCCTCTTTTTTAAATAGATTAAGAAAATTAATAAATAGATAATTAATAGTAATTAACGTTCAAATAATTACCAAATTGTCTACTAGCTGAAAATTTTACTTTAATCTCTACGTAAATGCTGGCAAATTTCGACATTATTATTATTATTAACTTTTTTTTTATTTTCATAAACTAAGTACCTAAAAAAAGGAATAATTTTTGTTAATCCCAAAATTATAATAGCATTAAAATGATCTTAAATCTGATTATGTCTGAAAATAAATCATAATCGGACCAATGGCGAATAAATCAACTACTTTTAATTGTATTGTAGAGCAACTATGCAAATTACTTTTATATGTGAATGTAGATGTATATACATGTGAGTGCATATTTGTGTTAGTATATTTATCTTTTGTTTAATGTGACGTTAAGATTAATTTTTGTGTATATATAATTAGTAGAATCGCCTGTCGTTATTATTGCTATTATATGTTGTAATTTTATGATAAAAAACATAACATTTGTTTTTAGCGATTAATGTAATTAAATTATAATTTTATTACTAGTCTGATGATGGAATAATGCCAGAAGACCACTCTATTTTACCAATATTTAGAAATTTTTTGATAGTCAATTCTTCGATAATGATGGTATTCAATTTTATCGATATATTCTACCAGATGACAACCGCAGTCAAATTAATTAATTAGCTAATTAAATAATAAGATAGGCTTAGTAGTTGTGGAATTCGAGATAAATTAAATTAGACCACGAGGACAAAAAGAATGAAGGTTTTAAAAAGAGAAAGGGTTACGGGAGGGTGAGGGTGTCGTTGGCAAATTAATAGTGTGGTGAGCCGGGAATCAGAAGAGTGGTCCTTCTTAACTACCGGACTACTATCCTGTCTATATATGTATATTACTAGTAGTATATAATATTAATAGCGCCGAGAAGGCATCGGACCACACAAGAGATAGTCTACTTATGTTACATGGTCTCACTGGCAGGTATAACAGATTTAGGTAATCAAAAACAAGACGGCACGCAATCACAACACTTTGTCACTCACTCGCTTACTACACACCATTCGCTCATTTCTTATTACTATAATAATATACCTTGTGCTTTTGTTAGTTCTTCATTATAAAAAATATATAGAGTACTGCAATAAGATAACGTTTATTGAAACCGAACGTAACTAAAACTCCACCTTAATACAGAGAAATTTGGTAAAACGATGGTGCATGAAGATTATTAAATTTTTAAAAAACTTTTCATATCCTTTGGTTAATCTAATAGTATTCTTTGATTATTATTTATCATTTAACACAATGAATTATGAAATGTATACAAAATATTCATGTGAGGAAGTAGACAACCAAGAGGCATTCTTTCAATAATAAAGATTACGAGGATATGATGAGGTTAGAAGTTAAGTGATTTGTTGTCTTCATATTCTGTATTAAAATATGATTGCAGATGTAATTTACTGACACATGTGAGACATGGTTTTGCGTTTCCTTTCTGTGTTAGTAGAAAGTGTTGTTAATCCTTTTAGCAATAGTTTGATGCAACTAATTTAACAGCATAATTATTTTGACTTAAACTAGTAGTAATTATAACATATATCATTTTTTTAATACTGAAAAAGGTAGATTTAATACAAATTTTAAATCACAACAAGAAAAAGAAAACACGAAAGGAAAAATCTGGGAAAAACGTCATGATTTTGGTAAAAAAAAAAGAATGAGAAAAAAGAAAAGTTTTTAAGATTTCTTTCTTTCTGGAAACATAATATTAAATTAAAAAAATTTAATGGATATTTTTTTTTGTAAAATGATGTAATTATTCTAGCAAATCATTTTAAAATCCCTTTTAAGTTTGTATGAAGGATTAATGAGAATTGTATACTTGCAGTTGTCTGATGAGTGAATTTTTATGTCTTTTAAAAAAATAAAGATAATTCTAAAAATAGAACATGTGATACATTTAAAAAAACCTACTTAATAAGAAAAAAATGATACGAACCGAAACTCCTCCGATTCATTGATCCATTAAAATAAGAAAGCCCTTAATAATTTATATAACACGTTTTTCCAGGAGTAGTTTAAAAAAAAAATAAATAAAAAGGAAAACCAATGAATGAGTTATTGGAAAAATCTGTATTTTTCAGAACTGTTTTTTTTATAATCAGCTTATACTAACTAAAAATAGACTGATAACTATCACGCAAACCCCTATAAAATAAAGCGTAAAAATATTAGTTTTGTAATTTATATACCTATTATAATTTTTCATTTACATCTAAGTAAAAAAAAAACAATCAATAAATTAATTGAAGGATAAATATATGGTATTACAGTTCTTAAGGTGAAGATTCACCGTAACCCATACCTGAATATAATAGAGAGACTACTTATGCTGTATTACAAAGGATTTGTGGTAATGCTGACAGTGATTAATATTTTTAATGATACTGTTTAACTAAAAGAATCTTCTATTTCATTTTTTTTTTTAAGATATGTTGGCTTAGATTGTAGCCTTCACTCTTTATACGTTACAAAAGAAAAAATATCTATACAATAAAGAACCAGGTGTTTAATTATTGTCTACCTATCCATCGTCTTTTAAATTCAATATTCAATTTGAGGAAAACGGAATAATGAGAAAATTCAACAATAAAAAAATAATGAGGAGATGGTCGATTTTGACCATCATGTTTTGAGGGAGGGCTGATTTTCTTCAGTTTGACTTGAACGGTGTTCTTAATTTCAAGAACTAAATTTTCCGTCAAAATTTCCAAACAT
This sequence comes from Zanna intricata, assembly GCA_010016005.3. NCBI lineage: Eukaryota > Metazoa > Arthropoda > Insecta > Hemiptera > Fulgoridae > Zanna > Zanna intricata. The sequence goes on from JAAAKQ030435653.1 coordinate 23,090, forward strand.
TTGAGTCCATTTACAGATCTACTGATAAAAGATTGTCCAGTGACACGTTCTCCGTAAATTCTTATAAAAAAATTTATATTTTTATATACTGAGTGCGATCTTTATGAAACCAATATGGTTTTGAGGTTGACTAGTACCGATTGTAATGACGATTAGCTGGACCATCTGTAGAAAATGAAAATTTCAAATAATATTGGCAACCTCAGATATTTTGTCAATAATTTATTTTTCTTTTTTAATATTTTAAAACTATGGTAAAATGTACTATTTAAAATTTTGACAGGTTACCATTATTTATAAGATTAGTTTATTCAGCTTCGGTTTGCACCATCTTTAATCTTTAAGCAAGCTTTAAAAATATTCCACTTGTAATATTTTTGGCCCGATGTTTCTGGTCCTATTTAAGTAGTACTTCAATCTATAGTCAAATTCAGATGTTGAACTTGATTAGAGACTAATATGAACATCACACATAATTAGCAAACGACTGCAAGAGAGAACAAAACGTTTTTATAATCTCATCCATTTATTTTACCGTTATCTACAAAATTTACAATATAAAAATTATTTTTTGAAATTGATCTTGATATATCAGTGCCTAAAACTAAGGATAATTGGGCTGAAAATTAATATATATATATGTAATCATTTAGTTTAAGATCCTAAGGTTTCTAACAACAAAGTAGTACGTAAGACAACAAATATAAACTCCGTAAATTTTACTTTATTTTTTCCATCTTACGCTATAGCAGAGCTATAGTTGTAGAAGGGAAAGTAATTTGTAATCAGTCGAATTGAGCATATGCGATTTTTACCGGATCTTTACGTTTTGACATGTAAAGAACCCAAAAAACCGGATGAAAATTTTCCGGATTTTCGTATGTACGTATGTATGTTCGGTGTTCTAAATCACTTTATATCTACAGAATTACTCGACCGATTTTTACCAAATTTGGTTGGAGTACTTCAATATATGGAGCATTAAATATATGCCATTAAACTCTGAACTTAAGGGTGAAAAATAATTTGCAAAAATTTTTTTTTCAAATTCGCACCTTCATCCGAAAAATGCTGTAAACTAGTGGCTAAGGGGGTCGTATGCGTTAATAGTTTATAATTCTTAATAATATTTCTAATAAATGACAGTATAAAAAAACAAAAAATAGATCAAATTATTACTAATGAATAACATATTGTTCTTACAGAACAGATTCCATGAAATAAATATTAAGTTTTATAAAAAATTATGAATTTTGGGATAAAAATAAAGTAGATTTCGTTCATTAATTTTTAAATTGGTTGTTACTGATTTTATCAAGAAATCCTTAGTAGAAATATAATCAATAATTTTTTGTTTAAACATGTTATTTAAATAGGAATTAGAATGTTAATGAATAATAATATACATGCCTCCCTCTACGAATCATGAGACCTTGCCGATGGTGGGGCGGCTTGCGTACTCAGTGATACAGAGTAGCTGGACCGAAGGTGCAACCATGTCGGAGAGGTACCTGTTGAGAGTCAGA
>JAAAKQ030435764.1:13545-24615 GCA_010016005.3 Zanna intricata
ATATATATATATTTAATATTAAATGAAATATAAATCATAATAGAACAAAGGAGAATACAACGCTTTAAATATTATATCATTCCAGTAGAATTTATGTATTTGTTTTAATAAAAAAAAAAAGTTCTGTTCAAAAAAGAACAGAGTTTCAACAAATTTATAAATTATAAAGATATGTTTTAAAATTATAGAATTTAATAACAATTGAAGTTTTGGGATCCCATCGATTTTTTAAAATAATACGGTAAGTTTAACTTATTATACATTTTTGGTGGTATATGTTTCATTTAATATTAAATTTTATTAGCACAGTAGTCAGTATCTTAATGAATTATTTGAATTTTCAAAACAAAAAAAACCATTCTATATATATATATATATATATATATATATACGTATATTTCTGACCTCCATTTTTTACTGGGTTTGGCTGTTGACTAAGTCTCAGCAATGCTCTTTGTCCATCCATGATCTCTCCTCTCTACTTCCTATCTATTACCAAACCTACTGTTCACCTCTCTCTCTTTATGTGGTCTTCCTCTTGAATGTTTTCCCAAACATTGTATCTTCGATTTTGCTAAGGAGCCCGAACACAACCCTCCCCCCCCCCATAATGGACTCTCAGTTCTTACTCTCTTTTTTCCCAATTCCTCCCTTACTCTACATTTATCATTCTCTCCTTTCTGTCCCATTATGCCTCTTAAAAATTGCATTTTCTCTATTTACACATGACTCCAATCCTCTTCTGTTATTGCCCACATTTCAGCTATATATGTAATTATAGGAACATAATTTAATTTATAAGTTTTTAACATTGCCTTTGGAAGGCAAAGTTAATAGTGTATAAGTTACGTAATAATGTACTGTTAATAATGATGATTACATTATGTAATAATGTTACTGTTAATAATGTACATTTATACCTAAACCAAATTTTTAATGATTTGGGATCAGCCCCCTTTTTTGCAATCACTTGATCATCTTATTTTCTGCCAGCCTCCATGGCTGAGTGGTAGTGTCTCAATCTTTCATCCGGAGGTCCTGGGTTCGAATTTCAGTCAGGCATGGCATTTTTCATACACGCTACAATTCATTCATCTTAACCTCTGAAGGTATACCTTAATGGTGGTTCCAGAGGTTAAACAAAAAAAAAAAATTCTCCCATCTACTGCAGATTAGAATCCAAACACTTAAATTTGTCAGTGAGATTCAGAGTTGTTCAACAATTTAACAAAGAGAGGGAATATTTTAAATCTTGAGGCTGCAGGAAATTTAAAATCTTTCTTTGTGGAATAATGACAGAATAGCTGGTGGAATTAAAAAGCTAAGAAAGAAGTGAGGGAGAAAAATCAGGCAGAAAGTCATTAAAGAATAAGAATGAAAAGGAAAAAGAGGGAATGTAAGAGAATTGTAGTAAAGGAAAAGAGAAAATCACAGGAGTTTACCCAGAAGTTAGAAGTGGATCCAATTGGAAATAAAAGGAATTTTATTGTATGATAATGGCAAAGAACACCAGGACAGTGAACAACTTGAATAGAGCTTAGATGGTGAAAGAATTACAGAAAACCCATAGGGGAGATAAAACAAGTTTGGCAATACTACTTTGAAGATTTGTTAAATAAGGATTTCATTATGCAATAATAAATAGAGAGATCACAGCAACAGGAAAGGTGAGTGTCCTATGTTGCAAGTGAGGACAACTGTTACGTGGTCTTTCTCCTTTTTATCACTTGAATTGTCAATTTCTTTAAAAATGTAATGAAAAATCAGAAAGTGCTCTGAAATACACTCCTAGTTCACCTTGTAGATATTATCAGGTTTGAAGTTTTTTAAAATCTCTGGGATGCAGTTTCTACTCCAGACTTCTGTAGCAGGTTGATCAGCATTCAATTTTTCACCAAATGATTTCTCACAAACAATATATTGCTTCTTTCTTTTCAACAAGAAATTCAATCATCTGCATTGGTTTAAAAACGTGATCAACAAATTTTTGCAAATTGTTTGACTTTTACCATTAAGCAGCAGTGACTGACAGGCACATTTAATGTTCTTACTGAAGTGAACCATTTTAATAAAACATGTTTAACATTCTCATCCTCATCATTACATTCCCTCTTTCTGTTGACGTTCTCATTTAGGCTGATAGCAGCCTCCAATTATTTGCAGAATTTAATGATATGAGAAAGTGAAGTGTGAGAAAGTTTCAGTATCGTTGCAGTTGCTTGCTGACTACATTTAGGAAGTTTATCATATTTTAAAAAATTTATAATTTACATGAAAAATGAATTTACGTAAAAAATCCAAGGGGGTTTCTTATCTTTTTCACACTTTACAATTTTTATATTTAGCCTCTATGTTGTTGAAGTTGACGTTTTCAATATTTTTAAAGTAGTCTTTTTTTAAATTTATTAATGATGGGTCATAATTTAATTATAACTTAACCATATTAGTAACCTAATAAATTGTGATTCTAAAATGCTTGTAAAATGTGCTCAAACTGAGATTTCAATGAGTACCTACCCGTCTTCTTTTTTTATAGATTCATTTTTATTTTTATAAACACTATTGAAGAAAAAATAAATTGCAGAAAATTTAATTATGCTTCAGTGAAATAGCCTATTTTTGTAGCAATGAAAGTATATTATTTGGTGTGGTTAACTTTTGAGTCAAAACAGACTTCAAGGTACTTTTTTAATTTTTCAGATACCGTTTTATTTTAATTTAATGCTGACGGTCTTTGATCTGTGCTTAATTTTTTCAATTTTTATGGAGGTGATACACCCAAAATGCTACAAGCAGCATCCAGTAGTTCAAGATTGTGATGGGCAAAGTATTGCTCTTGGTCTTTGCATTCATTTAATTCATTGTTCTGCTGAGAAAAAATACTTTTGAAATGGTTAATACAAAGAGACTTTCCAGGCATTAAATTTAAATTTGGAAAAATACGTTCTTTAAGAGCTTGCTGTAATGTTATTCGTCATAAGGTTTTTCTAACTGTATTTTTATGAGTTCTCAAAGGGTCACAACAGAACTTTCCATACAGGAGACTGAGTTTTGACAAAAACTTTCTCATGATATTTACAAGCACAAATGACATCTGAATTAACATGTAACAAAAATCAGTTGTTTGTTTTAATCACTAAATTCACAAATTTTAATGAGTTCTTTTGGCACTGTACTATACATTGTTTTATGACACTTCATTTACATAAATTCCTATAGAACATTGTTCTTCCATTATTTTATGTGAAATTACTTGAAAATAATGTAAAAATTTAACTGATATTAAAATTTTCAATTATATTATTATTAAGTAAAATTTATTTAATAAATTCTTCCCAACACAGGATGAAATTTGAGATGCTCAGTAAAGATGTGAACAGATCGCTGAATAACACCAGACTAACCAGTCTGTAACTGCAAAGCTAAATGATGCAACAAGCATAAATGAGCATATTGCAACATGAATTTTTCTGACGACTAGAAATGACTTCAGCGGCCTGTTATGTATAAAATATATATATAAAACTATTAAAGTGCCAAGAAGACCAGAAACTCCCTTGGAGAACTTATTTAGTGAGTCAAATTGGTATTGCTTTTAACAGGTTTTTCATGATTTTGAGAGGTTATAACTTTTTTTATTAGTACATTACACTAGAAACTTTTTTATTTGTCATAAACATCTACAAAAATACTGCAGGTTGTGCAAATTTGAAATTTTTATCACGAGCCTCATCAGAGTTATTTGAAGCCACAATTTGAATTAAAAAAAATTAGTTTTCAAAAGTTCATAAAAATTTAGGGATAATTAAATTATATGACCATTATTATTATTTATGGTAAAACTACTAACATATAACTACATATAAAAAAATAATTCAAACTATGTATGCTATCTCTGTCTCTTGAAAAAAATTACCAAAAATGAAATTTCACAATTTTTCATGTTTAATTTTATTGGTAATTTTCTCATAGAAAGATAAGAGATAGATAAATAAATCATTGGAGCAATCTTTTACCTTGAGAAAATATGAATAAATGCTTTTTGTTTCATTCTTCCAGGACCAATAGTTTTTTTAGTTTTGAATTTTTCCATAAACCTCTACAATCACAAAAATAGGTGTGTGCATGGTAACAAAAATGGCCGCCACAGGTAAACTGCTGTAATAAAAAAATAGTTTTAAGGTCCTGAGAAATATTGGAAACGAGTGGATAAGTTTTAGTTTTTTTTTTAATTGGTCAAGTAACCACCCTTGGGTCACTTCAAATAGATTTACCCATTACAGACCCTAAATTGTCTAAAAATAAAAAAAGGCAGAAAAGCATAAAGAAAAAATATTATAAATTGTTCACGAGTCCTTTTTACCAAGAAATATATTTTATGTGTATGTTATATTTATGTTATTTATTAATGAAATTTTATTTACCTTAAAATAATATCTTCAGATTTAAAAGTTTACAAGAATATAAATAAGAGAAAAAATTTTGTTCTTATTAAGGGATATTCTATGCAGTTTTTAAAATATTGATTTTAGGTCACATTATTGGTTTGACCAGTAATATTAAAAGCTGCTAAATTCCTGACTAATATCTAATGTTTAATGACTAATTAAAGTTAAATTTTAGGAATTCCAATGATTAGATTTTAAAACAAATGAAATGTTGATGCTTGCAAGAACCTGACTGAAAAAATCTTACATTTCAGCAATTTTTTAAATATTTGAAAAATAGCAACTGAAAAAGTAGAATTTTATGTGAAATAAATCAAAGTACATAATAGGGAAAGTGTTTTCAGTAGTTTATATATATATATATATATATATATATATATATAAAATTATCCCAGTCAATCTGAATTAACCAATTTTCTAAACAGATCTGTTGCAGGTTCAACACTTTCTCTGGCTTCAGTTACAACAGAAGGGAATGAAAAAAAACCGTGGAAGAATCATAAAGAGAAGAGAAATAAGAGAGAAAAACTACGACGTGTATATAGACATTTAGATGAATAAATTCCGTGAATGATTTTTTAAATGTTTTGTTTTTAATTTCACCTGATTCCTACCAGTTTGATAGAAAGTGAAAATCCTACACTGCACTATTGATATCTGTTCTGAATACTTATTTTCTTGTTATTTAAACAAGTGTTTCATTAATTTATTTCTTTGGATGATTCATGATTAATTTTGCTACTTGAAAAACTTTCTTTACACAAGTTTCTAACCATGTACTATTGAGTCAACTATCTGCGCATGCGGCCGTTTCATTATCAACTTAAGTGAAAACATCATGCTTACTTTTATCGGCTGACACCTGTAGTACAGCTAATGTAAACTGCTTAACTAACATTCATCAAGATTAAATTATTTGATAATATACCTCATTAATAAATAATTCAGAAATAATTATTATGAATTTGTTAATGTATTTAGTTTGTATTTATAATATTAAAATCAAAATATGATCTTATAATATGAGCATAAACTACACATATTATTTTAATCCCAATTTATCTTATAAAATGTAAAATTATTTAATAAAATATGATGACCAAGTATTAGCGTTTTAAAATAATTAAATAGCATAATATTGAAAAAGATATTTTCTACCAATTAATTGCAAATATTATGAACTGTTTCATAAATTTTATTATAATAGTAAAAAACATATTTTACAGTACTTACCCTACAGTGAAATGTACTGGTAGAAATGTTACAGTTTTAAGACTCACTTATCAGTTAACTGTCAGCCAATCAAGGGATAATAAAGAAGTATTAGTCAAGGTATATTTTATATGAATCGAAAGAAACTGTCAATGGTTACTTTTTCAAGTACCTTCACTTTTTACTCAAAAGTGGCTCAATCCCGTTAAATCATCTGAATCTTCATCACTGTTTGCAGAGTCAGAAGCACTTTCAAATGAGATGAACGATTCAGTGAGGTCATCGACCTCATTTTTCTTTGATACGTACTAGTCTTCAATTATTTCTTTTTATGTGGTTGCACTTCCTTATTCAGTTTTCTTGGCCCATGGTAGCAATCTTCTCTTCAGTAACATTTGAACTTGAGGAAAACTACAAGATGTATTTTTACTAGCAATGTAGCTTTTAACATCAGCCTATATGAGTTCAATTGGGTTGAGGTCCTTATGATATGGCAGCAGTCTTAAAATATCATGATCCTTCTATTGAACAGCTTCAAGGATATAGCCATGAAATCTAGGTTTGTGCAATTTTATTAGTTTGTATGGTTCTGGCACTTGCATAACTTCGGTGAAAGAATGTTATGTTCAATCTTTCATATCTTGTTTTCTGCTCTTTGAGTTCAGGCTTTATCGATTTGAACATTGTGATAAGAGGTGTTATTACTAAAACACTCCTTGGCCCCAAATTCGGCAGCAATTTTACTTTCATCCATTTCATAAACATATCACTATTTACATTATCATGATAGTCCCCGGTTTGATTTGCTGCTTTCCATGTTGTCAAGGCATTTGGAACGAAACCTGTATTTTAATCTGTATTTTTTAGAGATTGGACAATGAATACCACAGTTGGAATTGTCTGACCATAATTGATTTTTATGGTGACTGCTAAGTATATACAATTCATCAAGATAAATTGTGAGCCATCCTTGATTTCTGAAACACTTCATTGCCCTCAGATAAGAAATTCTTTGTTCTTGAATGTTTGGCGTTTCAATTAATAATTTTTCTGTTATTTTAGATCCTTCTGAATATATTTCAAACTGCTTTTCTGCCCTTGAAAGATAATACTCTCATAGCTTTTGTAATATAGTTTTCACTGTAGGAAGGCAGTGATTTTGCAGGTGAAAATTATAAACTGTTTGTCTTACCATACATTTATCAGTCATTCAATCCTCTGATACGCCTAGCCTAATGGTTAGGTCACAGAGAGGAACTTCTCTGTGACCTAAGCTAATATAATTTATGAACATATAAAATAAGAATCTATGCCAAAGTGTTCTGAAAGACTTGAAGAGCAATGTATATGCCTGCTCAAAACAGAATTTAATCTTTGAAAAGCATGTTAGATCTCAAATCGGCTTATGATAACCATTTTAATTTGAAAGACATTCAAATAGGAAACATATTAAAAAATGTAACCATTGCAAGACCACAAAATGGAATGAGTGTACAATGAGTCAAAGGACTCATATTGAAGCCACTGATTGAATTTTACGAGCTCTTGCATCAAATAATAAACTTATGGGTGGCATAACCTTCATTCTTCCCTACAAAACCATGTCAAGAGTTTTTACATATTTGGAATAATATTAAAAAACTCAATTTACACTCAAACATGAGAGCTCATCTTAGAAGAGAACCTGAATTTCTGATACAATAATTAAATGTGATGGAACTGCAGAAAATGATAATGGTTAAGAAACTATCAATCAAAAGATAGGTAAGGTTGTTACTATGGTCAGTGATGTGATTTCTGATGTTTATTTGGATATTTTTATATATTTTGAATAAATTGTATCTTTATTTAAAAACCATTGGGCTTATGTGAAAGAGCAATAATTTTGTCAAGGAATATAATAGCAGAAGAAATAAATAACATTATTAAAAAACAAGATAACATAAAAAAAGAGCATACATACATATGCATAAATAAGCAGAAGGGATAACATTATGCTTGCAAATTCTGGCAGTGATTTCCATGAATATCAATTGAAACAATTTTAAGCACAGATGATGCAGTACATAATCTGCAAGTTTCTTAACACTCAATCCATCAGGATTTCCACCTAAACACAAAAATTAAAAGTTGGTTTCCCAATACTGTTATGTAATCTTCAACCTCCAAACCAGACTACAGATCAGAGCTGTATATAACAATATCAATGAAGATATAATTATTATTATGCCAGCAATAGGAAAAATTGTATTTATTCTCAAATCCCTATGAACCCTACAGATCTACCAATTCAATTTAAACATCTACTTTTCCATCAAAGTTTTATTTGCTATTGCAATTAAATTGTAAAGCCAACTTTCAATCACAGAATGGAGTTGAATGTTTAATGTTTCTCCACTGCCCTACTATATGTAGGATAAATACAGCTTGTCTATGTAGAAGCCTATATACAGCTTCCACTATATGTGATTTTCCTTTATGTAAGAATAAATAAGTTTACCCAGAAATTTTGACTCTTATTTTATCATGTTTTATGAAATTTTATTTTACTGAAAAGTTTTATGCATTCAAATTAATTATTTTACCCAAGAAGTTGTGAATAGTGATAACTCTGAGAACAACAGTTTACATGTAATTACTAAAAAAACTATTTTCAATTTTTTAAAAGTTATTTATTGGCAAAGCTGACCCATGGATAGTAGTAGCAAAACGTAATTTAATTGTGATGAATGATAATTATAATAATTTCTGTAAAGGTTCAGAATTGTAATCATATAAAAAAATAAACAAATAGACTCATATTTAAATTGGTTTGCCTATTTAATGGCCATGATAAATCGTTACATATGAAAAAAAGATCCAATTCTAGATGAACATACTAACACTGATAACAGCAGCAAAAATGATTCAGTAATATTAATTATTAAAAATTTTACATAAGTATATATATTATGCAATACATACATGCATGTAATACACTCGCACACAAGTACATGGCCTTCACAAACAAACAAGAAAAGCAACAAAACAACACCCACAAACAAAATATGCACTTCTCCACCACATTAATTGTCACTGTGTTCAGTTAACTGGTAAAGTTTTAGTTACATAAGATCAACAGGTTAAATGTAGGGGCACAAGGAAGGTGTTTGTTGTTATAAAGAAACCAAACTTTGTAACTGATTTAATGGTTATAAGTAATATTTATAAAACTACTATATAATTTTAAATAACATGAAGTTTATATTTTTTTACTTATATAGAAATATTTCCATCATAATCCTTATACAATAATACACATAGAATAAAACTTAGTTAATAAGCCACATTTTTCTTAAAAATTAATCGGATAAAATAAAATAGCATAGATATATTACATACATATAGATATTTTTACATACACCTCCACTTAATTAATAATTAGACAAAATAAAAATAAATAATTATGTAAAGTTAGTTGTTATCACAATATTAATGTCATTATTTTTTTTTAAACCACACATTCATTTCAGTTATCAAATGTATATAAATTATTTCAACTGAACATTTGAAAAATGTAACATCTTTATCATTCAGCAAAGCTGAAACATAGTAAAAGTATGGCTGAACATACTTTTCCTAATAAAATAAAACACAGTGTAAAATTGGTCGTTGGCATTTTGCTTCATAATCATGAAGTAGCTCATCAATGTCATTATCAAGATCATCACTCTTTGACATCTGAAATCATAAATAAAATATTTAATTACAACCATAAAATAAAAAAATGAAAAGTTAGCATAGTTTTTGTATTTCAATAGATTTACAAAATAATCAATAACTGAACTTTCAAGCATTTAAAAATTTTACTTTCAAATATTCTAAAAAAAAAAAGAAAGAAGAAAAAAGTCTATTCATGCTTGTTCATAACATGAACATCTATCATAGGACAAAAAATCCTTTATAGAAAATTTACCTCTCCTTCATTAACACTACTTTAGATTAATTTTTTTAAATCTACATTTTCAAAATGGGTATTACATACTTGATCAATCTCTAAATGCTAAATCTTGTCACCATTCCATGAAAAAAGTGGTAATATTTATTATTAAAAAAAAAAATTAATTATGAAGAAAAACTTTTACTAATTAAACTATTTACATGAAAAGATTTTTTTAAATTATGAGAGTTAATATTTAATAGCAATCTCTGATGATGTAATACTTAAGAAATGTTTTACATATTTGGTACATATACAGTGCTTCCCAGTTACTAATAAATTTTCATTATCCCTTCTACAAATTGGATGAAAAATCCCTTACATGTTAATAGTATAGTACAGTTAGATACAGTATGTAGATAAACACTGTAATGAATACAAAAAACAGTATATTTCAACATTTATGTCTGGTTTACATTAAAATTTATTGTGAATAACACTGTTACAAAGGTTCAAGCTTCATTTATCAAAAATATCAGTGTGCACTCTTCCATGTTTGATGCAAAGGTTGATACATTGCCATTGTTATCACGGGGTGATCTTTTCAAATGCCATGCGAAAACTCCATCTTTCAGTTCATCGTCATTCATATATTGTTTATGAATGTCTTATTATCCCCCATAGTGCATCGTCCCGATGAGATCTGGGCTTCGTGAAGATCATGGCAACAGTGCTGGAAGGTCTCGTGATTATGGCAAAATGTGGTGGAGCACACATCGTCTTGTTGAATTGTAATGATGTCAGCTATTCCTCTTGCCGTTAATATTGAAGGCACACACATATTAATCATGTACTTGTTCATGTTAATTGTACTGGTTCATGCAACCATCAAAGAAATATGTTCCATGCAGATGGTCTGCCGTTATCTCTGCCTGAATCAGAACATGCGGCAGACTGCATTTGATTTCCTCATAAAAGTGCGAAATATCTTTTGTCCAAAAAAAGACATTATGATTTCGTAAGCTGCGATAAATCCCACACTCATCAGTTAACATAATGTGTTTTTGATCATTTGCATGTGGAAAGCGTGCAAGCAGCTTTTCACATGCATGCACGCATTCCAAGTCACAATCGCTCAGCTCATTCACTGATGATGGAAGAAAATATGAATCATTCAAGTCTTGTTGCATGCGGTCTTGCATAGTTGATCGCAGGATGCTTAATTCTGCAGAATGCTTACAAGCTGACATCACTGGCGAACATTCAATTGATTCCGGCACAGTAGTACAAGTTTCAGTGTGAATCATAGGCCTTCACATGGTGCATCGAGAAATGACTTCCCGTCGCAAAGGTTTTCTTCTCCCATGTGAATAATGTTGGTGATGATGGCAGTTTTCCAAACTGCACAGCAAAGTCTCTCAAAATGTCTACAATTTTCTTCTTTGAGTTCTGACATTTGTGGACTATCATTTTCTTCTTTGTGTTTTGACA
>JAAAKQ030435875.1:5542-20503 GCA_010016005.3 Zanna intricata
AAAAAAAAAAAAAATGCTTGTAACATTAAACTGCTAGATGTTAAATCCTGTCTAAACAATGAAGGTACAAAAAAAAAATTTTTTTTTAGCTCTGGGCTTGTAACTGTGTTTATTTTTCAATTCTGATGCTTTTGGCCTGAATGGTTAATTGATATATTAAAAAAAAAAAAATGCTTCGTTAAATTTATAATTTTATTGCACAATACTGTAAATCTACTTGCTGTTCAGGAAACTTTACAAAATTATTGTTTTGATTTTTCTTTGATTGTTTTTCTTTCTGTAAGTACAAAACTACTGATTGGTGGCCTGACACAATTACAAAATACACAAAAAGTTAATCTCCCATGCAATCTATGCTGGGGAAAGTTGAAGAGTAAAGCTCACATTTTAAGTTTAATTAGTTATTAAGTTAGTTTTATTGAGCATACTCTTGTATTCAAGAATGGCAGCACTTCAAATAAGCCTTTTGGTCAACACATCCTTGGGACTGCAACTGGCTATTACAGTTCCAGGATTTGGGTGTACAGTAAAAACAGCTTTACTCTCAGAGGAAGTAATTGATACTTTACAATCAACCACTAATTAACAGATGTAGATTTTTCTATAAATTAATAGTACATATTTATTATGGAAAATATATAGATATTTATGTTTATTAATCTCGTATGAAAAAGGATATTTGAACATTCGTTAAAAATAATGGCAATATAACAGACCCTAATACTATAGCATCATTAAAAAAAAAGTCATGTGGTAAATAATCTTGTCTGCCATGCCACTGAACAACCTAATTTCACAGTTACACTGTTTTAAAGTTAAGAAGATTATATTAAATATATTTATTTATGTGTATTTTTACTCATTTATACAATTTTTGTTCCAGAAATTGCTACTCCCAACATTAATTACCCAGGAATGATATGGGACGATACCATTTACAACTCTTGCACAATGCAACATTTCTCATATTTTCACTTATTAATGTCTATTGTACTTCTGTTATATACATATAAAAATACGTTTTATGTAACAAATGCGATCTTTTAAAAAAAGAGGTGTGTTTGGTACATACTTCAGTATGTATGTTTGTAAATGTCTGTATGTATGTATAATTTTTTATATTTTTATATTTATGGGTACAAATTTTTTTATATTCTATTGGTTGTACTTGAATCTCAGTAGTTTTATGCAGCTTGATTTTTTTTTTTATTGTAGAATTATTAGTTTTATTAGTACTGTATACAAACAAAACTTGTTAATATTCATTAATATAATATATAATATTTTAGTAAATATACCATATAAGTTTTTATATGTTGTCCCCTTTTTTGCTGCATTTGAGGTCATATGCTCTTCGAAGGCTGTATTCAAAAATAAAAAGTTAACATTCTTTGACATATTATGGAATTTATAGAGTAAAAGATTCTTTAACTTCAGGAAGACTATGGTTAACTTCCTGGGCAACTATAGTAACTGACAAGAGGAAAGTACAGTTATCATACCAAGAGTATCTTTCCAAATTTTTGGATTCTGGAAGTCATGAACATTGAAAAATGCAAAAAAGTGTGGTCATTTTTTTTACTGTGATTTCTGTTTTGTGATTGAATAGAACAAAAAGTTTTAATTTGGCTTGGTTATTTTTATATTTAAGAAATTGATACTGTTGAAATTTCAAGTCTGAGATCATATTTCAGGCTATTTGTTGGAGAAAGTTTAGCAGCACTGAATTTTAAACATAATACTGTAATAACATCATCTGTTCATAGCAACTGACATATACATTGAATTAAGTAGAGAAAAAAGTCTTACAATATCAAAAAACACAGTCATAATGAAATGCTATTTTCACAAATTACTCCAAGCTGTCCGTCATAGAATTCATTTAGTAAATATATAAGGCTTTACCTAAAAATACTTGTGTATATTATATTTATGTGTGTATGTGTGTGTCTGTGTGTGTGTAAAACATAGGTGAAAATTTATTATCTGATACTCAAAATTCATAAATATTTTCGATAATTTAAGAACAGCATTTTTTTATGGCTGATACACATGTTGTTCATGTAGTTTATAGCATCATATTATGCACAAATATACAGAATCTAACTACTAAAACTATAACATGTTTTGAAGTTCAAAAATGTTTTACTCCACAGTAATGCAAGATAAAAATTTTAGCCAAGTTTTTTTTTATAGTTGTTATTAAATGTAGTACCAACTCCAGTAGTAGTTGGGATATTAATATTTGTATTTTTTTTCTGTTTTGCGTATTGAATGGAATAAATTAATATCTAAAAAGACAATATTTTAACTTTAATATTCTTATGCTTTAATTGATATTTGTAAAGTGTAACATTAGATTTTTCTAAATGAGCCTTTTATATTGATTTTTGATTACAGATTTTTGTATTGGATATATATTTTATATAAGTATAAATACTAACTTAAACAGTTGAAAAAAATGAACATGTATATGATCAAAGATTATAATATGTAAATGTAACCTCAAACATTTTGTAATTAAATATGTTTATAAAAATAACTTTCAATAAAGAAATAAATACTTTAAATCTACAGTTTGAATTATCTATTTATATTTACTAAGTATATGTGCCGCTTGATTTACTTTAAGTAGATTAATACAACTCATACTATCATGATTGTATCCTTCTGAACGACCGTTAAGACTAGGCACTACAAATACCAATTTCTGAGTACTATGGCGAGCAAGGAAACCAGAACTCGAATCAGGTGATGGTTTGGTGTCTTCGACCAGCAACCAATCTTTTAAAGATATATTAATAGGGGAGCTGTCCAATGCACCTCTTTTACTAGCACCAGTGCTAGTAAAAGAGGTGCATTATCAACTATACTGGTGGACATTATCAACAGCCAGAAGATCTGTAAGCCCCGTATACATCCAGACATCCCTTTCACAACACCCCTGGTTCTGCCATCAGGCTGTAACATACACAAAAAAAAAAATTAAAATAATGAATAAATAGTAGAATAACTTTAATCAAGATTTGTCATTAGAAATAAAATTTAGAAACAGAACCTAACAAAGAGATTATTTAACAAACATGACAATCACAAAACCAATGACTTAGTTCAATTGTGTGTATAAATCTCTCTTTATCAACATACTGATAAGTGTAGATAATAATAAATACTTGTAATCATTACTTATATTAATTAAAACTAAAATACTAAAACTACATAGTACAACAATTACTATACAAAGAGGGTAAATAACAATGTCACTTACATTCTCAATATCATAATCATTAACTTGAAACACATTACTTGATACAATATTGACTCAAAAAGCCAAAAAAAAAGTTATTTTTTCTCCTATTCTTAAAATGTTTCTTACATCGAGAATATAAAGGAGATATAATTCAACTAGGGAATTACATGGTTAGCCAACTAAAATAATGATACTGTTTTTAAAGGCCATATATACAGTTGAATACACGTTATATTATTATTATTATTCTTTGAACTCATAATATAGATATATATATATTTTTTTTTTAATTAACACTGCTGTAGTGGATTTTTTACATGACACTGTTATTGGCACACAGAATATCTCTAAATTTGCAGTATGGTATTCCACTGAAGTTCACTCTTTCAATTTTGTAGTTTTACGTTATCAGATTATAAATTTGTTATCATAAATTTCAATTATTTCTACACTTTCAATGGTAGGGGTGAACACTTAAGATATTATTTATTTTCTCTTGGTAACTACAGGTCACCTGTTAAGTCTAATAGGATTCGAACCCAGAACATTCCTGATGAAAGACAGATAGTCTTACACCAAGTCGCAGAGATTGTTAAAGTTTAATTATTTAGTAATAATATAATTTAAAGATTACATTATTATCTTGAAAGTAAAGTTGTATCTCTTTTTTTTTTGTTGATGAGTTGTGAAGGAATGCATTTACGCACGCCCCATGGGGTGTGTTGGACTCAGAACCGGGGACTCTAGTTGTCCCAAGCTAGCCCACCTAGCGAACTAAGCAGGCTCCACCGAAGCATTACCTGCCCCCTACCAACTAAACCGGACCCACAATTAAGAATAACTCAGTCTTAAGGAGGTGCCTTTCGGTTCGGAAGATCTGGAGTTCCCGTGCATCATCATCGCCACCCATCCGAGCTAGATCAGATGAATGATGACTCAGCAGAGAGCTGTCTGTCACCCCCTTGGTCTGGCTCTTCACCACCGCATGGTGGACTTGATCTGTGTTTGATTTTCAGGTCTTCTGGTCTTAAAAGCCAAGACACCTGTCATAGTCTTCTCTATGAGTGATAATTTTCCTTGATGTGGACTCAACTCTGTTCCAGTTCTTGTCTGACTAGCATGTATGGTACTAGATCATCAGGATTAAGATGATCTATCCCGTTCGTCCATCTCAGGTTGGCTCACCCAGGACACACAAAGAAGAAATTTTTGGCGGTACCAATGTCATTGCGGTATATGCATTCAGGGGTGACACATCGACCAAACCAGTGAAGATTAGCATTAAAACACCCATGTCCTGTTATCAATTGGGTTAAATAATAATCTATTTCGCAATGAGATCTGTTGAGCCAAGCATCAAGATGAATGATCAATCGTTTAGTCCTGTTGGCTGTTGGTCCCATACTCCACCTTGCACCCCATGTTGCGCATATTTGTTGTTTTGGCCTCGTTCTTTCCAATGCCTAGATAGCGGATGGTCCATTCCTCAATAAGCAAGTCTATGGGTGCTACCCCAGCCAGGACGCACAAGGCCTCATAACTCATGGTGCAATGCATAGCAAGGTTCCACAATGCATGCTGATCAGTCTGTTAAAGTTACGTTTGATGTTCACAGTTCTACCCCAGATAGGCGATGCGTATAGCATAATAGAAATTACAGACATCATAATTGTCCTGCACTTCGATGACTGAGGAGTGCGTTGTGACGCCATCAGTGGGGTCAATGCCTTCGTCATGATCTCTGCTTTCGTACATGTAAAATGTACTGGCTAAATCTAAGTTGTTATTGATGTTTACTCCCAGGTATTTAACGTTGTCAACAGTCTGTATTCCATGCCCGTCTTTAAAGAGATTAATGGGTCTGATTCTGATTCTGCTTCTGCCCATCAACATGATTAGTTGTGACTTGTCTGGCACTAATTGAAGTTCGTGGTCTTTCATCCAACCGCTAATTAGATGTACAGCCTCCTTTCCTCTCTCAGACTCCTCGGTTTCACATCTTCTTTGAACCATTAACGCCAAATCATCGGCATAGGCGATCAGCTTACCGGATTCCGGTAGCCATAGTTTCGGCACATCGAATGCAATAAGCCAAATGAGAGGGCCCTGGGGCACCTCTCCGTAAATGCTCCGTTCTATTTAACCGTCAGTTGTTTCGATGGTCGAATGTCGGTTGGTAGATGGTCGAAAAGCGTATTGGCATATTTGTCTGACCAGGTTATGACCCTTATCCTTGATTGCTTCAACGGCAATATCCCAAGGAATGGAGCCGAAGGCATTCCGAACGACCAATAAGATCAGTGTCGGAATGCCCTGATCTTGAGAAGGGGCACGCGAAATGCCTCTTCTGACTTCCCAGCTCGTGACCGCGTCAATGGCCATGATTGTGGATTTACCCTTATTAATCCGTACCGGTTCTCATGGAGACCGCTTTGGTTATTAATCTCCTCCAAAAGCCTGCAACAGACAGCACGTTCCATACATAGCCTTGCCCCCATTATTAAGGAGACAAAGAGGCCTCGCCTGACGGCCTGTCTTCGGGATAAACATGACTGTGGACTTCTTCCAGCAATCAGGAAAAAGGCCGCCTGCCAGCTGATCTTTGAACAATTTAAGAACAGGTCCGGGTGTTTTAGTTGAGAGTCACTTCAAAACAGAAACCGGCATTCCGTCAGGGTCCGCGCTGCTGGAATTTTTCAGACAAGACCCGGCGTGGGAAATATCTTCGATGGTGAAACGTCGATTCTCAAACACGTTCGGGACTTCCACACAAGGGGAAAGGCGATTTATCCCCGCCATCGTGTCATCCTTGAAGAGCAACGGCGTTCTTCGGCCGAACCGCTTGGTGACTATCCTGTAAGCGTTCCCCCAGGGGTCGTTATTTAGTTCCTCACACAGTTGGTGCCATTTGGTCTTCTTTGTTCTTTTAATCACGTGCTCACATTAATCGTCAGAGGCCTCAGAAGGCGCTGAGTGATCCTTCTCTTTTGCTGTGCAATTCGTCGAACAGCATCTATTCGATCAGTCCACCAGTACACCCGTTTGTGAACAGTCTTGCTCCTGCACACTCTACGCATTTCGTCGCGTATCAAGTTCTGGAAGTTCTCAGGAGTAATGTTCACGTGGTCAAGCTTTGCAGCAACTCTGTCCACCACTAGTTTAATCTGTTGTTCTGCCATTCTACTTGAGAATCGGTCCTCTCAAGCCAGCAAAGATGGATCCACCATCTCCAGCAAGGCAGCCCGGTAATCACTTGCAGTGTAGTCATCGAGTATATTCCAGTGATAACTGTCAGGACGCCACCTATCGTCAAGAATGGCGAGGTCCAGTACTGATGTGTGACCGCGCGCCGATGCAAGCAAGATCGTGAATAGAAATAAATTCCGCTAGTATGATACCTCTACGGGTATTGTATGTACTGCTGGTAGCTACAGATTTCGAGTTAAAATCTCCCAGAAGAATAAGTCTTTTATCTGTGCTGGTGACGACTTGCCTCAGGTTCTCCATATACTCGTGAAATTTGTCGATAGTGTAATTAGGGGTGTAGTACACACCCACTACCAATGCGTCTCTGAGTTCAAGCGCTAATAAACCCATTTTCCGGCGATAAAAGTTCTAACCAAACCTGTTGGACTGGTCTTTTACTGCCACGTCAACGTCCGCGAAAGAGTACCACTCACTCCCAGCGACTATGCGTTTATTTGGCTCAGTAACGATTATGAAATCAATTTTCTGCCTTCTTGCAATATCCTCGATCAAATTATGAGAGAGGCTGCTCCTGTTCGCGTTAATAAGTAGATATCTAACCATGGACTGCTTGCGTCGCGACCAAGCCTCCGGTGCCTTGTTTTAGATGGGACCTTTTTTCAGTACAATCAGTCCTGAAATGGCCGTCCCGACCACGCTGGAAACAGGCTCTGGATCGATCCGGGCCTTTGCATCTGGATGCGTCCTTGCGTCCAACATTTAAAACATCGGTCAATCTCGTCTCCAATCGGTAGATAAGAATCGGCAGGATATCCAGCCGATTCTTATTCTACCTGCTTTAATGAGTGTCCACTTTGTTGGAGAAACATAGTGGCTGTCTTGGTGTTCCCGAAGGACTCCCTGATGGTCATGCCTATGAATTGTCGGTGGTCTAGTCTAACAACTGGTGACAGTGATTTGGCGATCTCGTCAGATGTCGTGAGGGAGTCAATATCCTTAATCACGACCCGTTTCATTCGGGATCGGTGTAAAAGAGGGACCCGATAAGAGACCTTGGGTAGTTTCACAAGCACAAAAAGAATGAATCACCACCTTACTAAGACTCACTAAAGAAGCTGCTGTCCTACCATTATGATGTGGAGATGAAATTAGGGGTGATCCAATATGGCATTCATCCAAGGAAGAGGGAGAAAAAGATAAAAAAATGAGAGGGATGAAAGAGAGAAAGGAAGATCTGACAGAGGGTTTGCTTCTGATTAGGGTATTTTGGCTGTATTATCTAGGACTCATTTGACAAAAATTATAAACATGTTGGGAAAAAAATAATAAAAAACATTATGTACGTAAGCTGTCTAATACTAACTAGATAACTTCTCCGCACAGCCATGATCCATATTTAGCCATTATTGTACCATGAAACTACCTTTTTTCAATCACATTTAGCTAATTTCAAACCCATGTACTGCATGAGCAAGCTGTTCATTAGATTAGAGTCTTTAAATAGGTAGTCACATCTTCTGAATGAGGAAATGGTAGTCACATTGCCATCAAGTAGTGACATTACACAAAGTCAAAGCTCTAGCGGACACAGTTTATATGATTTATCATGCATTGTCTATGTGATCTTATCGGGAAAAGGGTACAGATTTGTGCCCATTTCCTAATATAATAACCCACCCAATACTCCTGTCAATAAGTAAGAGAGAGGGAGCATTGTGAGAGAGGAATTTCCTCATACAATACCTGTCAATCATAACATGATTAGCATGAATGTAGCACCGGCATTGCATTGATATAGCTCAATAGCTCTGTTTCTTGTCAATGTACTTACTTATGTTTCAGAATGTTTGATTATATATTTCTTAAAAGATAATTAAGGTTATTCCCCACTAGTCTTACATCTTTAGATTCCCACACGACTTAACACAAATGACAAATGTAATGCTTCTAGAACTTATTCACACCATTATAAACTAAATAAATACGTCAATGGCTGAAATGCAAATACCTTGCTAGTCTCCCAAAGATAACCCAAGTAATAGTTTATTCTAATCTATCTGCAAAGAATGGGAATGAAATCCAAAATTAAATACTAAAACAAAACCATTATAACCATTTATAATAGCGATTAAATAAATAAATACCATCCCGAAATTAAGAAAGACCCAATAGTAAGAGACAGATGTCCAGGTTTTGCAATGAATATGTTATGTATCCCCGACTTCCTTGCATTCCATTTCATTCAAATTATTCTTCTGTATATGTAACATCACTATACAAGTTAACATATACATTAACGATTAGAGTACCTAACTACTAATTGTCTTTTTATTTTTGTATTTTGTATACGAGTATATAGTAATTAATGAATATTAGTATTTCAGAGTGTATCTTTTATAATGAACAAGGAGCTCCACTATTATTCCATAAGAGCCAGGAGCTCTACTTCTGCCAAAGCTATAGATTATTTCACACACCTCCACCTCAGTAATTATTGAAGACAAACATCAACGCGATGAGAAGCAGCATTGTTCGAACACGACGATGATAAGCAGTGGTAGAGCTAAATCATTGTCTGGCAGAAGATCATCTAACAAAGTACGTAGGATATCGGTTTCATCCAAGATCCCTGTTTACTTGGTTGAGAGAGCGAGGAGAAGAATGTCCTTTCGTTTATGCCCTAGCACTTGGTAAACAACACTCCATGGATCTTTATAACCTTGTTCCTGAACAAAGAAACGTCAATCCTACACCTCTAATCTAAATCTGCTCGCCGCTCAGAGTCACTCGGTTTGAAAGGACCTCCATAAGAATAGATGATAGACGGAGAATAAATGACTTCAGCTCAGTAAGTTTCAATGTTCACCAAAGGGCCACCCTCTCCGATCCCCAACTGCGGGGAATGAAACGCTCGATGGCATCACTGAAAGCTGCCGATAACCGACCTGCTAGGTCCTCAACATCGAGACTATCCAGACCCTTGTCCAAGACACGTAGCCGGGCCGAAATAATTATGATAAACCTCTGCCAATTGGCTTTCCTGTGCAGAAAACCCCCTGTTAAACTATGAAATTACACCTATAACCATTACTCAGACCACCAGTGGTCTAAAAGACAATAAGTCGATGGTCGCTAGAGCAATCATCGATAAACTTCCAACTACAGACACATACGGGTCATGGTTAGACGAAAAAACCTTCAACTGCTTCACCACGCTCATCGGTATAATCACTATGGGACAAAAGAGATTTAGCATTAAAATCGGCACCAATAACAATAGAACTATACACTGAAAACTGAAAAATTTTCCCCCAGACCTCAATATGACGCTCAGCAGGATTTCGATACCAGAAATAAGAATTTACAACATGTAGATGTAAGTTATAAATATCAACTCTAACAACAACATGATGTTTGTTAGGGAACTGCTGCAAGAAGACACAACTTATTTATCTTCTGCACAAAACAGCTGACATACTGTCAGAACCACAATAAAACCGCTTTCATCGCACAAAATCGCAGGTCACCAGATGTAATATACGGATGCTACAACAAAACATGTAGGTTACGACGTAGGCCACAATTCACCTTACTCGATTTGAACAACATAAGCACCCTGTCCATTCAACTGACCGAAGTTAACCATCAAGAGAATTAAAATACATCTTGATAGCTCTCAAATATGATCCATACTCCTTGCTATTAACAGAGTGATTATGATCTTTCCTCAACCCTTTACAATTTATACAGCATTTATGAATAAATATCCAGAATGATATGTCCTTGGATATGTTTTCCAAAGGATAGAGTATCAAACTGAGGCAGAGGATAAGAAGGTGTGGCTGTTTTCCTGTAACAATTAGACGTCGGATACCGTGTAATTTACGAATGCGCAAAATATGAACTTTTGCGTACGGAAACTATTTGTCGGCTCGACATTATCGAGTCGACTCGAGATGAATCTCCGTGAGAACTGGTAAAACCAACTGCAGAATTCCAGTTGGAGAATTGGAAAAAACTAATGGGTTATTGCTGAAAATTTAATCGGGTACGTGACAAGTGAACGGATTGCCGAGGGAATTTAGGGTTCCGCCTGATCTTTCTTGTATCGTGGTTTTGTTGATCTTGTGTTTTAATATTTGATGTTTTTGTAATGTTTTGTTTATATAGTTTTATTTTTGGGTTTATTTTTATTTCTTGTTTTGTGTTATATTATGGTTGCGTGTTGAATTTAACTTCTAACTTGCCGGGTAGGTAGTTGCGTTTTTAATTTCAGTTCCTTCATATCTCTCAGTCTTGATAAAGACTTGACATGGACGTGTTTTGTTTTAGAGTTCACTTCCTAGTTGTACACCGATGGGAATATTATATGTGGTATTCACATTGGTGGCATCCTAACTTAGCCAACAAGGCTAAGATTCGAACCATGTTTTGATCGGTGTATTCACCGCAGCCGATTGGATTGCTAAGTGGCAGAGAACTTTGTACCACGAGAGTTAATGTGATGAACACATTCAGAAGGCCGTTCGGGACAATTTCACTTACATCATCGTATTGTCCTGAGTTTGTGAGATATAAGTAGCAGATAGAAAATATCTAGTTGGTGACTGGAGCCTCGCAAAATGAATTTAACATACCCTTTTCTTATAATGGTATGCCTTGAATAATTCTCATGTCATTTCCCGGAAATAATAATATCAGGATCAGTGTGTTATCTCACTTCCCAGAGAGTATACTACAACATCTATTGTGTATATTTAATAGGATATTCTCTGACCATGTGTTTCCAGATTTTTGGTCAGAGGCACTGGTAATCCTGTACTGAAACCTGGTAAAGATAAATGATGCCCAAAAGTTATCGTCCTATCTCCTTGCACTGTACCCTTTGCTAGATGAAGGAACGAATGATAAACTAGTGTGATACCTTGAGAGAAACGCTCTAATTGCTCCAGAACCTTGCGGTTTTCATCAGGGTAGATCATGTATTGATCACGTAGTTGCCCTGGAACTCCTGCTATTCCAAACACCTTTTTACTTCGCCAACACCTGGTTGCTGTATTTTTTGATTCGCAAAAGGTATATGACACAGGATGAAGGAAAGGAATTCCAAATACAATTCAGAAGTGAGGTATTCAAGGTAATCTTACAGTTATCAACGGATTCCTCAGTAGTGGGTCCTTCCAAATTCGAGTTGGTACAACGGTATCAGAAAGGTTTACTCTGAGAACGGAATACCTCAGGAAATTGCCTTAAGTGTTACTTTATTTACCTTAGCCATAAATATTACAATCTGCGTGTGAAAACCCGTTACGTGTTCTTTATTTGTAGATGATTTTTCCATTTACGTAACATGTAGAATTTTAGGTGCACCTTGGGACATGCTGTTCCAAAACACAATAACTCGCTTAGATTCATGATGAAAATCTACTAAATTTAATTTTCCTTTGAAAAAACGAAGTGCATTTGCTTTTCCTGGTAGAGGGAACATGTTGACACTCAGTTGTATTTACTCAGTGAACCAGTTGAGGCATGCACGAGGATTAGATTTTTAAGAATGTGGCTAGACCAACAACTAACGTGGGTAACACATTTGAAGGAGCTGAAGGTAAAATATATAGAAATGTTAAACACATGCTAAGGGTTTTGTCTAATACCCACTCGAAACTGATCGTATATGCATGCTTCGCTTTTACCGAGATCTGGACCATTCCCGCTTAGACTACAGCCCGTAGCTTATTCGCCGGTACTGGCCACCGCTCTAAAGATGCTCGATGCAGTATCATTCATTTATCCATCCTGCCACGGATCCATTTTGTTCAAGCCCCATAGTAACTCAGCTGATTGACAATGGTGAGCCATTTCTTTGAAGCAGGCGCGGAAGCTATTGATATGCTCCTATGCGGCTTGGATTAAGGCACAACCAAGTCATTCTACTTATGATGCAGTATTCTCCAATCAGCATGTTAATCGATACCACAAACAGCTGAGATCTACTGCTCCGCTAGGTATCGGAGCTCAGTATAATAAAAAGAACACAAATACAATCGGTTACTTAATAAAATCAATTTTATAATATTATAAATAACATGAAACCTGATATTACAGTATATATGGATAGTTCTAAAAACGGTAACTCTGTTGCCTGTGCTTTTGTGATAGGCAACAGAACATACATGTTTGGCCTCCACAGCACCTCCAGGATTTTCATTACGGAACTATTTGCTATTAATAAAGCCCTAAGTATAATTAGCCAACATTTCGATATGTATTCGTTTTTTCAGATTCCATGAATGCCTAACAGGCGATCAGTGACATGTATCAAAACGCCTGGTTGTTAGTGAAATCAGTGTATTATTTCTCAAATGACTGACGTAATAAAACAGGAGCTTCTGTTGGATCCCCAGCCATAAAGGAATTTCAGTCAAGGGTGCACAGATGTGCAGCAAACAGATTTATTTTCAGCTTCCTTTTACCAATTGTGTTAATTCAAACGATTTTGTCTGTTTCCTGAAGAGGGTAATCCATGATGAATTGCAAAGAGAATGGGATGCAGTCATGAACAATAAACTCTGCCCAATTAAGAACATGGTATCATTGTGGAGCTCCTCATGGAGAAATAATTGTCGAGGAGATTATTATTTGCTATTTAAATGCTAGATTGTGGATAACCGAGTTCTTTGGTTGTTGGATTTCAAATAACCGTAAGTCTCAGGAATGGTCAGCCTGAGTCTGTTCAAGACTACACATTTACCAATACATTTGCACACCAGAGTGGGCAGAGATGCCTTGTCATCTCTGCTGAGTACTGTTGATATCATGTCAATGTGCTGTTACTCTGTAATCTGGTATATACAAATAAATAAAACAAATTAATTACTTGAATTGAGATACAATGAGATATATGTTTGTTTATTACACGAAATATCTCAGGTCCGGGTGATGATAAGGTGGAAGCATTTTTAGCACACAAAAATAAAGAAAAGATATCGTGAATTAACAACAAAACATGGAATTTCTTTATTAAGTATTAGCAATTACAAGAGAAATACCTCCATGGCTTTCACCAGTTTTAAGCACAAGATTGAATCTTTCTTAAGAAAAAAAAATAGAACCAGCACTGATCAACCAAAAGGGATTTTCATCAATCAACAGCAGCTACAAAGAATACATAAAAACCTATACTGATGTTTCTAAAACTGAACATGGTGATGGATGATACATACGAAAATGGAGAAGCCCAGTAATGGAAGCTGCCAGATATGGCCAGTGGTTGTATGGTAGAGCTTATTGCTATACAGAATACTCTTTGCTACATCGAACAAGAGAGAGTGTGCTTATGTGTTCCAACTTGTTAAGTGCTATAATGGCTTTTCAGAAAATCATTTTGGATATCCTTATCGTAAACATCATGTTCAGTATGTATGTATTAAATTGACAACAACAGCGATGTATTGTATGAACTCCAGGGCATGCTGGCATCTCAGGAAATGAAAGCATAGACAATGCTGCCAAGATGGGAACAATTTGTGAGAACATCAATATAGTATACCAATTGTAATTAGTGTAGCAAATCTTAAAAATTGTCTAACATTATCAGAACCATGTGGAATAATGAATGGGAAAGAATAAATTTGAAATTAATTGCAATCAAAACTTCTCCATATAATTGAAAGAATGATGCAAAACTGAGTCACCAAGAACAAGTGACCATGACTAGACTCAGAATTAGTTAGACATGAGTAACAAATTCATATTTTTTAACCAGCAAAGAAAGACCAATATGCAAAGACTATATGCAGATAACTTGCTGTCTACTCACAGAGTGTACAATATAAATGAAGACCTCAGAAAGAGGTATGAACTGAGAAATAATACTGCTGCATTTAGATAATGGTAAAGAAGAAAAGATAGTTGCTTATCTACAAGCTAGTGGACTACTGATGAGTTTATAAAGTCAGTATGAGTTATATGCGACTGAGAATCCTATGCAGAAAGGCACTTTCACCTAAACATAGATTTTCTCAGTATTTTTTTTACTTATTTTTTTAACCTCTACGACCACCATTAGGATTGCTTGAGAGGATGAGATGAATTTTTTTGTAGCATGTGTGAAAATGCCATGCCTGACCAGGATTCAAACCCAGGACTTGTTTTCATACTAATATCAAGACTTTTTGTATTTTATTTTTTATTGTGTGTTTAGTATATTTATGTAAATATCAGGGTAATTTACACTCTATAAATATTTGTTATATGTGTGCCTTTTGTTTTTGTTTCATATTACATTTATTTTGTGTTTTTTTAAGTAAAATGTAAAGGCCATCTACACCCTTCCATCTGATGATAATTTTACATCTTTTTTTAAAGAATGTGACAAGAGCTAATGATACCCTACATGAAAAAAAAAAAACCATATATAAACCAATATCATTAAAGGGGGGAGAGAAGTATGATTATGATTGGGACATGTTTTTTTGGAAATACTAATAATACCTGATATTTTA
>JAAAKQ030435986.1:0-24614 GCA_010016005.3 Zanna intricata
GCAATTGTTCTTCTATCTCTATACTTGAATCCTAAATTTTTTAAAATGCTGAACATTTTATTCCAGTCTACGTTATTCTTAAATGTTAAGAATAATTAAAAATAAACTGGTGGTAAACTGAACGTATTCTAGTTCCCCGACATATGTTCGGTTATAAGCTCAGAGATCTCATACCTGAACTGTATATGCGTTATTTGTTTCAGATGTTGTGTGTATGTAATGCAATTTATAAATACAGCAACCCAATAATTTATGTACAAAATTATGCAAATTAAAAATATACATGAATTTTCTGTAATTTTTTAAGTTTTAAAATGCTAATAATGCTTAAAATGCTGAATAAAATAAAGAATGGAATAAAATGAAATCATATTATTTATTTTTCAGAACTATCTTATTTTTATAAAAATTGTTAATGTAAATATTCTTAAAAGTAAGAGTAAAGCGTAAGTTATAAGTAATTAAAATGATAATTTATGTTTAAACTTCATAAAAGAAATTCAGTTAGCCATTACAGAAAATCAAAATTTTGAAAAATAACAATGTACAGTTTTATAATATAAAATAATAATTTGCAATGCTACATAGTTATTGAAATAAATTGAAAAACATTGTTAAGTTCAAAAACTAATCACTAATTTTGTGTAATTATATTAAAAAACAATATCATTTGTACAAGGAAAAGTAAATAAAAGAGATTGAATATTTAAAATACTCATTTTACCATACTTTATAAGTTCTAATTAGTATCAGATCAAACTTTTTTTGTTTTTCAATTTAATTTACCTTTTTTATGTACTGTTTCCTCAGTATCTAATGATGGTGACTATTTAATTATCAAAATGGATATCTCGATCTGAATTTTAAGTAAAAATATCTTTTGTTAAAAGTTTTTGAGTGTAATTTTGTTTTCCATCGTTTGTTAACTAAAGTGCATTGAAATTTTTAGTCTACAACAAAAGTGTATTACCGCATTAACATTAATGCTAGCTTGACTGTGAATATTAGTGTATGTAAGCATTTTGTAGCTTCAGTTAAGTAATTGTGGTTCAGTTCAGTTTGGTTCAGTTAAGTTTGATGGTTATCTGCACCAGTTGTCAAATCTTCAGTCTTCATTTTTTCTTTCATCATTGACTTTACTTGATTCTGCTGCTTGTAAATTATTTTCTTAACTAATGATTTAACTTAAAAAGGTGTAATATATTTTAAACATTTTCATTAAATGTTACAGATGTATATTACTGGTAATAAAATGTTTTTTTTGTTGAGTCTTTTTTACATCATCTTATAAAATTTTCAAAAATTCTGCAAGCTTATTATTTCCTTACAGACATATGGAAGTTGAGTAAATATGAATTATTTATTTCTGAAAATTTTTATTTAATCTTGTTCTATCATAAAAAATGGATACTACTTCTGTTGATACAAGAGTTCCATTTAATATGTTTTATTGATTCACATTTATGTTTAATTTTTTTAGGTCAACAAGTATTCAGGATAGAAATAGCTGATAAGAATGATCATCCTCCTCGTTTTACTCTACCTGTTTATGTAGCTGAAGCAATACCAGAAGATGCAAATCAAAATTATTTGGTTACTGAAATAAAAGCTGAAGATAATGATACAGGTAAGAATATTTGAAAAATCCCATAAATATAGAGCTACATAGTAATATTGTAAACATAACTAATGTTTTCATAAGATTTCTTATATTCATTGTTAACAATTTGACTATTATATTTTTGTTTAAAAAATGATGAAAAATATTTTACTTTAGATCAAATTATTCTCCATAATAAAATATGGAAAACTCTGGTAAAGATTTGGTTTACAGTTATTCTGTGTTGCCTACCATATTGTTACATTAATATATTTCTAAAAATATCAATTTTTTTTAACATTTTTGCTGAATTAAAGCAGTATAAAAGGAAACATTTATTTGTTGCTATGCTTGGACCAAATCTACAGCTGTGATGCATGTAAAGGACCTGGCGTATAAAAGTAACTAATCAACAAAGAAACCACTTCACTCTTCATTTTATTATTCATTTATTTAAATTATTCATTAATTAATTAAATTATTTATTTATTAAGCTTGGCATACAATGCAAGATACTTTTGATTATGTGTAAAACACATACAAGATATTCTTGCATGTTTTTTACAAGAGTGACTTTTGATTCATGTCAGATCACCAAAAAACATTATGGTTTTGGTATCTAACATTTAGCATTATTAAAATCAAATTTGGTGAAAACCAGATGTGATCAAACGTAATAATAATATTAGTGAAGATATTTCCCCATTTTCCAGCTATTTATACTCAAAGCATAACTTTTATATTCATTTTTGCTAGAAATAATAGTTTTTTTTAAGTATTAATCCCTTTCAGTAGTTGTAATAATTCAAAATAAATTTTAAAATAATTTTTTTTAATTAAAAATATGTAGTAATATTTCCAGTTATATAATGGAGAATTTTGCTGTTTGTTTGATTATTTATTGGTGTTATTTTTTTCAGCTTCACCTGTCACTTACAGTATAGTTGAAGGAAATACTGGTAATGCATTTCTGATTGAACCTAAAACTGGAAAAATTAGGGTTAACACTCATTTGGATTATGAAAACATTACTAGTGTAAGTGGTATTTTTTTTTTACTAACTAAATATTATTTCTGTTCTTTAAATTTGTTTGTTGAATTTGGTATTGTATGTATATATTTGTTAATTTATTTGTGTTATATAAGCAATTATGAATTTGCATTACATTTCTGTTTTATGAAATGCTCTAACTTTTCTACTTGCCAAGAGGATATCAAGTTGAATAATGTTTTATATACAAGGGCTATCCAAAAAAATAACTTATATTTTGAAATAAAAAGAAAAAAGTTGGAAAAATTTATTTCATACAATTTGAAAATACTTGCCTTAATT
This sequence comes from Zanna intricata, assembly GCA_010016005.3. Lineage (NCBI taxonomy): Eukaryota > Metazoa > Arthropoda > Insecta > Hemiptera > Fulgoridae > Zanna > Zanna intricata. Next base: position 2,934 of record JAAAKQ030435986.1, read on the forward strand.
ACTTTTCTATGTAGTCGTAAAATAAATTGAGATAATTATTTAAATTTGAATGTTTTTTTGTACCCCTTCATTAAAAACATTCTGCTGCCTGGTTTTTCAACCATTCAGTGACACCTTCATGGAGTCCTTCATTGTCATCTGGGCTGTACTGAGGATGATAAAATTTTCCCATCCAAACTTACCCAAAAGTTCTTAAGTACAAGTGTATTGGCACTGGCATGGATGAAGAAGATCCCAGAAGTCACCATGCTGTCACTTATTTTAAGTTGTTCTCTGTAGCAATGCACTTCTGCATTTATTTTAATGTCACACTCCATTAATTTAATCAAAATTACCTCTTTTCTGTTTCAGAAAGCTGTTACTATCAGTTTTCTTACCAATTGTATTTTCTGACATTTTCACAAGTTTTTTGGAGAGTGTGTTTGACCCCACTTTTGAAGTGGGGTCAAACACACTGTTTTGTTTCAACATTCATGTACAAGACTCAAGTTCCTGTACCAATGACCTGTAACTAAAATCTACATTTTAGTGACACTTTGCCTTCCATTTCATAGGTTTCAAGAAAATTCAAAGCAAATACAACATTCTACAGTTTCTATTGTTATGAAAGAAGTTTTGGAACCCATTAAGTGCAAAATGTATGATAACCAAACATTTTCATCACAATTTCATGCAAAAGAGTACATGAAATCTTTGGCAATGTTTTCTGCCAAAAAAAAAATCTTCGAACTGATCTCATTTCATAACTGGTAGGAATTTCTATAGTAGCACACATTTTAATTACTTGTAAAAAAAATTAATATGGCGCTTAATAGTCCTTCATGAATTGCAGATTAATGCATGAATCAGGCTGTCAATGACCACCAAGATAGCAGCAGTATTCTCACTCCTTTGCAAACAATAGCAAAATATAAGTTACTTTCTAGATAGCCTTTGTATATTACATTTCTGTATCATGAAATGCTCCAGTTTTCAAGCTGTCAACAGAGTATTGAGGTGTTTAATGTTAGTACATTTATTTACATATTTAATGGTGTTTTTGAAAAATGAAGGATATAATAGTGATATTGCTTTAATTATAATATAATAAAATAATTTATTGTGTATTAAAATTATTATTTTACAATAATGTTACTGATATTTATGTATATGTGTTTACTAATCACATTAAAATATTATGTATAATATTTTTACTAATCAGCTATATGACTTAATTTCACCAAAACATGTTAAAGTAATTACTTTTTTGTTAAATATTTTATTTATATGATTTTTATTTACAGTATACATTGAGGGTGAGAGCATTTGATGGAGCCTATGAAGATTTTTGCCGTGTAGAGATAAAAATTGAGAATGTTAATGATAATCCTCCAGTATTCTTAAATTATCAGAATAATTTTACCATTGAAGAAGAAAAACTGATACCTGGTTGTATTGTTCAGGTATTTATTATGTCTATCTATTTTAAATATTATTATTTTAAAAAAAGAATATTTGCCTTTTTTCTGAAAATTAATAGATTGAAATCCTCGTTGGTTTATCATTTTTCATACGTTATGAAATTTATCTCTCATCATTATTTGTAACTGTAGATGTTTGCAATATTTTTAATTACATAATAAATTTTAAAATAATTATATTTCATAATAAATTTTTAAATAAAATGATATTTCAGTTTACTTTTTATAAAAAACTCTGGTTTATAAAATTTTATTAATTTTGAATTTAAATGTAATTTTACTGTAGGAAATAAAGTATTATAATATAAAAAGTACTATATACTTACAAATTTTAAGAAAAGCCTTTTGATTTGTGAATTCACAGTTAGTTTTAAAACACAGGTTATATATTGTTATTACTATTATTGCATTTCACATGCAACAATAGATGATGTATTATCATCATTAGCAACTAAATTAAAGGATTAAAATATAAAAATAAGTAAAGTTGTAAACAGTATTTAATATACTGTGTGTATATTATATACTATGTATTATATATACTATGTGGTGGTTGTAAAAACTTAAATTTTTATATATAATTCAGTAAATGATATAGAATTTTAAAATTGATGATTAATCTGTGGATTTTAAGAAACTTTTTGTATAAATTGGTGATAAATTTATATTTAGTTAGCTATTTTGGTGTGTTTGTAGATGATTTTTGTTAATATCGTAATTACTTGTGTAATTCGTGCCATAGCATAATTCACACATTTGAAATTTTAAACAATTTAAAAAAAATATTATTATTAAATATAAAATTTTTTTTCGGTCAAATAAATAACATTTATTCACTAATTATCACATATTATTTTCATTAAAACTTATGAAAGTAGTTTCCTTATGTAAAACAGTCCATTGGAAGTTGTGTATGTGGTAAGGGTACATTTATATCATGTTATCTTTATTAATTGATTATGGACCATTAGAGTTCAATAACAGTTAAAAAAAATTAATTAAACTAGGACCAAGCCAGCCTCTGTGGCGTGAGTGGTAGTGTCTCGGCCTTTCATCTGGAGGTGTCCCGGGTTCAAATCTCGCTCAGGCATGGCATTTTTCATACACGTTAGAATTCCTTCATCTCATCCTCTGAAGATATATATACCTTGTGGTTCTGAGGTTAAAAAAAAAAAAATTAAACTACAACCAGTGTATGTATATTTTAAATTGTATAAAACCACAATGTTCTAAAATCAGTGGTTGTTTAATAATAAATGCTATATTTCATTTCAAATATTAAATTCATTGGTTCTTAGAATATTCTTTTTTTTGTAAATTTTTCTATAATTTTCTTGTTAGGAGAAGTATTCCACATCTCCAAAATATTTCTTTTTGTTTCTATTTTGTGCTCAGATATAAGGACTAGGATACTCACATAAAAGGAAAAACCTTATAATGTTCATAAGTTTTTATATTTGAACCAAAAATTTTTTGAAAAATTAAATTTTTTTCATATTTCAGTTATGAAGACAGAGGTTTTAATTTGTCACATTTCGCTAAAATATTGAATTTCAAGATAGTTTTAAAATTATTTGATTTTCAGTACTAACCACTGTTTTATTTTGTATTTTTTATAGCTTGAAGCTTATGATCCTGATATACCTGATAGATCTGCTCCTCAGCATATTGTTTATTTTGTTGTTAAACAAGATCAGCAGAAACTGTTAACAATTGACAAGAATGGATGCTTATCACTAATTAAGGTATAATTTTTAATTTATTTAATAAGTTTTTGTTTTTTTATTCAATCATTCCTCTTAAATTTTAAAATAATTTGATTATTATTCTGTTTAATAAATCTGTCTTTATTATTTTATAATTGTAAAGATAGATGGTGTATCATATTATTATAAATACGTTAACTTGTTTAATATAGTTCAATTTATGTCTGTCGATAAATTTTGTTACACTTTTCAAAAGCAAAACCATAAATTAATGAAATTAATCAAAACATGGAAGTAACTTTTACAAAACATTTAAGATGATAAACATAAAAAAAGAATTAGATTGCTGAGATAATAAAAATTATTGGCATTTTGATAAAAAATATTGACTTTATACCCATATTTGAGAATTTCAATGAAGTAAAAATTCCAAATGTGAAACATAGTTAGCAATTTCGGCTTTTATAATTTACGTTGATTTGGTAACTGAAGATTACATAACCATATTAAATGCAACTGTGTTAGAAACATTTGAAAGAGATGGGCTGATAACGTTCTCAAGAGAGCTAAACTAAATTGACTTAAGTTTTACTAATTATCTCAAAATCTACTGTAATAGTGTTTGTATAAAGAACATAACTGTACTGACAATCTACATTTGGAAGTGTCTTAATTTGGTTTTATACTGTTAGCAAAGTTATGTACTTAGAGTTAATGTATACATTGTGTGTGTGTGTGCGCGCAAGCATGTGTGTGTGTGTGTGCGTGCGCACATGGGTGTTTGTTAAGTTCCATAATTATTATAAATAATTACACATCCTTAACAATGCAATATCTCACTCTAGGCTTAATGGATCAACTGAGAAAAGTTCTAAGTTGCCTTCTTCACTGATCCAAATATACTATTCTCTATTACCATGTAAGCCCATTGAAATGTAGGTGCTATTCAGCCCTGCAGTGACACTCCACCCTAATAATCAAACATACTCTCTGTACAGTGATTATCATTATTCTCATACAAAGCAACTCTGCTTGAAGCCTTTTATAACTTAGATTCTTGCATATTCACAACCACAAGAAAGGACAGATAGATAGTTTAAGGAAGAAGATTAATGTACTTCTAATTTTATGAAGCAATAAATTATATACAAATCTTTAGATTTCTTCTCAATAGAGAACTACAAATTATTTATTTTTATAAACTTTCTAAATATTTTATTTGTGTAAGTGTACATGTATACTAAAATTAATATTTGTAAAATTCATATTTAATAGAATTTAAATATACATTTATTTATTTAATTGACTCTTTTATTATTTTACAGCCCTTGGATAGAGATCAACCAAATGGTTTTGAGATTTGGCAGGTTTTAGTTGCAGCAAGTGATGAAGATGGAGGTCCGTCCAGTTTACGAGGAAGCACAGAAGTCGTTATAACGTTAACTGATATTAATGATAATGCTCCATTTCTTGATATGGTAAATATATATATATATATATGTATATATTTATAAATCCTTATTTTAAAATTAAATTTTGGTGATAAAAAAAAATGTTTGGTGTTAAATGAAAAAAAAAAAAATTCAACATGCATATTATAACAATAATATAAATGTGGATTTATTAAAAGCAAGGATTTATTTTAAATATTAATGTAGAGATACATCTTGTATCTCTACATCCTTGTATTTCTAAAAATTTGTTAACAAGTTTGTTACAGAGTTGTAATTATTATTTGCTCCAATATTTATATGGAAAAGCTTAAATATATAGTAAATCAACAGTTTTGTATATGTTTTATGTCATGTAAATATAATTTTTATAAATTAGTTTTTAGTTTTTATAAATGCCTTGTTCCAATTAGCTGTGACTGTAAAAAAATTAATTTCCTTCTAAGAAAAATAAAGAAGATATTCTAGGATAAAAGAAGTAATATAAAAGATATTAGTTCTTTTATTGAAGTAAGAGGTAATAGATTAAAAAAAGTGCACATACTTGAAGAATGTTAATTTAACAAATTAATATATTATTATTTAAAATAAAATGTCTTATCTGTTGATTATTCATTAGACAAAATAGTATTAATAATAATGGGGGTTTTATATTCTGTTTAAAATTTGCTTTTTATGTAATTGTTACAATGATGAGAAATGAGAAAAAGGTTTGTTTAGGCATTTATTGTTGACTGGTATTTCTTGATAAAGTTTATAAAAAAAAATTAGGTTTGATCATTTAAATAATAATATATTATTAATTTATAATTATTATATTTACAAAATAATTACTCAGCAGTAGTTAATATTTTACACATTGTATCTGAATTAGCTGACATCTTATAAATGTTAAAGCAATCTATTAGAAGAAAATGTGGTTAAGATGCAGAAAGTTATTTGATTATATAAAAAGATACTTGCAATTTTAATTGTTTTAAGCTTAAAAAAAGAGGAAATAATACTAATTTAAACAAATATACTTTCTTTAATTAGATCCAGTTCTCTGTTGGTAAGAGAGAACAGATTCTTTGATATAAGGAACATTTATATATATATATATATATTTTTTATGTAAAATATATATATGTAAAATTATGTAAAATCTTATAAATTTTAAGGTAAAAAATGTATTGGTATTTTTCAATCTCAGATTTTGTTTTTAACAATTTTTTTTTAAATAAAAGTTTTCTTTTTAATCCTTAAATATAAAAATTGTGATTTTTATATAAAGATCATGAATGAATATGAATTATATAATTTTATTTATTGCATATCGTATGAATAAAATATTAACAAACAGTGTTTACCTGTAATATATAGTGAGCATACGTAAACTGATGTGAATAGATTATTAAACAGTAGTTTTATTTAACATGTGATTTATGTTTGTTCAGGTGCAGCCTGTTATATGGAGAGAAAATCAACATTCAGGCCCTATAACAAAACTTGTTGCAAAGGATTATGATGGCCCAGAAAATGGTCCGCCTTTTTCATTTTCTATTGCATCATCTGCTAGTTCTGAGATACAATCTAAATTTGGCGTAAATGGTTTGTATAACTCAACTTTTTTTTTACATATTTTTAGAAGAACTTATTCTAGTAAATAATGTGTACAAATTGTTACAGTAAAGTTTTAAATTTTTATATAGAAAAAAAAAACTTTATAAAATATTTAATAGAATTGTTATGTATGCTGTTTCATAGAGATCTTTTTTTTTCTTTTTTTGTTTTAAATTTCCATTCAAAATCTATAACCTGATACCTAACTAAATCTATAAACTTATTTTAAAAATTATTTTAGAAAAATGTAATATTATATCTGTAATACTAAATTTAAAATTTAGTTTTAAAATTGTAAAATTTAAAAAAAAAAACAAATTTGTTTTTGAACTGGTTTTTTGGTGTGGTTATAACTAGTTACTTTTTTTTTTAAATTTATCCATTCTTTTTCATGTGATTTAAACAGGTGACCAGTTGATGGCTCTTGTTACATTTGATAGAGAAGAAAAGAAATCTTATAATATTCCAATCGCTATTACTGACAGTGGCCATCCTCCTATGACTGGAACAAGCACTCTACTTGTTGTGATTGGTGATGTTAATGACAATAAAATGAAAGCTGGTGAAAGTTCAATTTTTATTTATAATTATAAGGTATTTTTTTGAAAATATTTATAGTATTACATAGTAGATATTTATTTATAATTAGGTTATTTTTATAACACTTTTATTTAATGTATCTTTATGTAATATATCTGTTGTGTCATAACCACAATAGTTGCCAGCAAACTTATCTGAGACACTGTGCGTTTCTGAAAGTAGAGTAGCCATACTTTAGAACAACCACACCATGATCTGACATGCCTTAGCAAACTGGGAAATTTGAAGTAATTAATTTTATGCTTTAAAGATTGGACAACCCCAGTAATCTGGTTTAAGCTAGTTCTATTAAATAATTAAACAGTTATAAATAAATATTGTTTTAAATAGATTATGTTTAAATAGTATTATTATTACATGTTCTGTTAAATTAAATTTTGTCAAAAATTGCTTCAAATGTCTGTTTGCAAAATTAAAAAAGGAATTTTTTAATTTAATTTTTAAAATTTTTGGAATTTAATTTTTAATTTGTTTGTGTTGTCATAAAAAATTGAATTTCTGTTTAATGAAAGTACTTATCAAGTTTTTAAAATTCCAGAATTTTTAGTTGATTGGATTTAGAAAAAGAGTTGTTTAAAAATATCCCTAAACATTTCTTGTCCTATATCCCAAAACAAACGTAGACCAAAAAAGATAAAATTTGACATAAATATTTACCTTGGCTTTATATAACCCTTGTTGGCCTGATTTTTGATTCCATCAGTCATCACAGTACCATTTTTTTTTTCTAGGAAACAATTTTTTTTAGCCTTGTTAAATAATATTACCAACTTATTAAAATAAATAATTACTGTAATAATTAAACTTTTAATCCCTGAAAAACAAGGGAGCTAAATGGGTCCCATTAAAATTAATTTTTTTTTTTTAACTTTAATTTTCAAGATTGAAAATCTGTAGTATCAAGTAATAATTTTGGTGAACTTGTTAAAGAAGGGAGTTCAGTGGGACCCAACTTTGACACAACAATTGAATATAAACATTTTTTAATGTTGTATAATTTCTTATCCTTTCTTTGTTATTTAAGTTGTGACTGTTATTAAAAATTATATATAAGCAAGAAAGGGTTCATATGATCAATTCTGTTTGATACACTTTTTAACAGAATTAAAAGTTTATTATTTTTTTTTTTTGTGAGGAAAAAATAATTCATACTGTTTACCATTTCAAATACTTATTTATCTTTCTTATTATCTTTATTTAAAAAACTTTTCATTTTCTCTGCATAAACCATTATTTTCTCTGTCCCATACTGATTTTATGAACTGTTTGCATAAGCCACTGTACCAATTTATTTATAGATATTATTTGAGCCAGTCTACTGTGAAGTATATATTACAAAATTACTATACTAACTGTGAACAGTTCCTGTATTTTTAATAATTATTATAAACCTAAATAATTATTTTTAAGAGCTGTAATTGCAGCAACTGTATTATAAGATACTTATCATTTTTTATTTGTCTAGTTCAAAATTGCTTTTTAAATGAAAACTGGTAGCCTATCTTTGCAAACTTAGAACCTAAATTTGTAATGTTAATGTTTGTGGAATAATTATGATTTTTCATTTATATTTGAAACACAATTAACCATTAATTTGATATTAACTAAATATTTTTTTCCAGGGAGAAGCTCCAGATACTGAAATCGGTAGAGTTTATGTTGATGACCCAGATGACTGGGATGTTGGTGATAAATCCTTTGATTGGGCTGTTGATTCTCATCCAAATTTTGATCTTAATCATGATACAGGAATGATTACTATGCGACAAGGAATTATGGAGCAGTCTTACTTATTAACATTTAAGGTACTTTTTATTAATTTTAATAAAATTTAAGGCATTGCTTATTATGGCAAAGTTACTACGATGATAAAAAATATTTATAAATTTTGATTAAAAAGTTTACTATAAGGGTGGTAATCTTCTAAATATGAGATTGGGGTTGAAAATTTCTGGGTCTGAATAAGAAAATAACATTTTTCTGGGTACATTTTGATTTATTTTTCATTATACTCACCATTAAGGTCTATACACTTAGCCCAGCACTTATATCAGTTCATTTGTCAATTTATCTAACTCCTTAAAATAACCATCTATGGTGGCAATTGCTTCATTATTGGTCAAAGATTTCTTACCTCCAAGCCATTTGTTTAGATTAGGAAACAAGTGATAGTCTCTGGTAGCCAGATCAGTCTCATCAACCAACATAAATTGATGTAAAAATTCCTCTGGATTGCATGAAATAGCTTGAGACAATCACTTGAAATGTTTTTTCAGCACTGTTTTTGGTTGGGTGTGAGCAAATGCGGCACACATCTAGTGCACAGCTTGTTTATGGCCAAACATTGACACAAAATATTGCACACATGCTATGCTGACATGCCTACAGACTCTGCTTGTTTACTGTCACTCATCAATCTACCAAAATGATTTTATTTGCTTTTTCTACATTTCTGGCATGGTCAGTTCAAAAGAGCATCCAGTGTATTGTTCATTGTTAGTGCATGTTTGACTCATTTTAATCTCTGCAACCCAATGTTTTAATTGTTGAATTTGACAGTGAAGAGTCTCCCAATGTCGTATCAAATTCTTTCTTTTGCAATTAAGCCTTTCAGAAAAAAATATTAAATCACTGCTTGAATTTCCAGTTTTCCCATTTTCCAAAAAAAATCCTAATTGCCCTTTTTGATGAACTGTAAACACTATATTAAGTGTTACAGCAACTTTAAACTCTTGTAGCAAACTAATAAAAAATGGAATCATGCCACACCGTCAAATATTCAGGATATTAACACCATCTCTGTGTAAGGACTGAACTTTTCACCTCTTTTTTTTTTTTTTTTTTTTTTTTAACTACCATATAAGGTGTTACTTAAGAGGATGAATAATGATGATATATATGAATGAGAAAAAGAGCAGTCTTGTACAATCTCAGATCGACCTCTTATGAGAAGTGTAGTTAATTGAAACCAAACCACCAAAGAACACTGGTATCCATGATCTAGTTTACAAATCTGTATAAACGTACCTTTACTAGGATTTGAACCTTAGAAATATTAACTTTGAAATCAGCTGATTTACGATGACCTATTAACCGCTAGAGCCTGGTGGGCTTTTCACCTCTTTTTCTGTTTAGCCTGCGAAACTACTACAATGTATTACTTAAGAGAATAAATGAGGATGATATGTACAAATATGAATGAAATATAGTCTTGTACAATCTCTGGTCAGCCACTCTTAAGAAGTGTGGTTAACTGAAACCTAACCACCGAAGAACACGGTACCATGTCAAATCCATATATGTTTTATATCAAATCCATATAAAAGTAATGCCCTTTACTAGGGTTTGAACCTTAGAACTCTTGACTTTGAAATCAATTGATTTGCGATGTCGTGTTAACCATTAGACCATCTTGTGGGCTGAAATTTTTGTACCTGCTCTAGTAATGTATCTGCCCCAAAGAAAAAAATAATTTTATTTTGGTGTTGTTAATGTTGCCATTCATAATGCGGGAAGCTGCCTGATGTAAAAATTATGAGTCAATTTTTTAAAGCTCTGTGGGTGGAAGTACTTTAAAAATCTTAAGAGTTAACAAAAATCTCATATACTCTTTAAAGATGAGTAGATTTAAATATCCTAATTGTTTTTCAATAATTCTGAAGTCTGTCTTTTTATTGTATCAACAAACTTATAAATATTTTCAGTTCTGGAACAGTCTTTCCACTGAGTGATAAGGGGTTGTTCACTAGTTCTGGGGGTCACAGTAAAGCTCTAAAGCATGTACTCAAGAAATACAACTTTTAGCAATAATAAAAATCTACCTATAGTTCAGTTTTTTGCAGTAAATAGAACTAACAGGCATGTACTCAAGAAATACAACTTTTAGCAATAATAAAAATCTACCTATAGTTCAGTTTTTTGCAGTAAATAGAACTAACTCCTGTTGTAGTATTGATGTAATGTAGCAGTTGATGTAATTATACTGAGTTGAGGATATTTGTTCTTACTTTCAGAACTCTTTCTCATTGAATCACTTCTACTGCAGTTATCAGTTCTAGTTAATCATCACAATGATTATAATTATTAGCAAAATAGTCATTCATTTCAAATACAAAAATGTAAAACTGTAAATTTTGTACATACAAACCACCACACAAAAAAAAACTATAGGTATAACATAGAAAAAAACAGTTGAGAACCTCAATTCACACATTATTTTTCAATTAGACACAAGAAACACTATCTAATTTGCAGTAGATTTCAAATGAACTTGTTTAATATAGTAATAACAGGGTTTGGAACCGATATAAACATGTGGCTACTACAAATATGTGACAGAAACAATAGTGATGCAAAGAAACCACATAGGTGAAAAGTCATTTAGCTTCCAACTGTCAATGCTCAATGTATACCAACCCTTTAACTCAAATAATAAGCTTTTTTGTGCTGGCCTTCGTGGCACGAGTGGTAACTTCTCAGCTTTTTATCCAGAGGTCCCGGTTTCAAATCCCAATCAGGCATAGCATTTTTATATGCTAAAAAATTCCATTTTCATATCCCACGCACAAGCTTCAAGCTTATGTGGTGATATCATCAAGAAAGAAACTCTGATTAAACATAAACAGAGTAACAACAGCTCTTGGAGCCAGTTTATATGCTTCTCAGCAGTTGCTATTTAGATCCATATCTAATCCCATTGCTTTAAATACATTAATAAGAATATCTGCTAATACATTAATAAAATATCTGATTCATTTACGTTTGCTTATTAAATCTATTTGTTGAAGTATAGTTTTAAAATGATTTAATAATTTATGTAAAATGTAATACTGTGATCACAATTAATAATCCTACTGATCACATTAAATCTTATGTTTTATTATTTGTTTGTGTTTTAAGTTAAATTAATTACCTATAGTTGTGTTATTACTGTTATTGTAACAGTAACTGAAGATTTATTAATTCATAATTGGGATATTGTAACATTTGTTTATACAGTCAATTATTTTTAAAGGTTACAGAAGAAGCTCTTCTAATTCCAAGACATACAGTTGATGCTGTAGTAAATGTGACAATAAAAATTATTCCTGAAGAAGCTGTAGACAAATCAGGTTCTATTCGGTTTTCTGATATAACTGCTGAAGAATTTGTATCACCAGATTCTGTAAGTACTGACAAGAGTGTATACTACACATATAATATATTTTTTAATCTAAAACTGTTTCATTTATTAAAATGGTTGTATAATTATTTTCTATAAGTTGAAAAGTTAAATTTTCTAAATAACTATCTAGCTTTTAAAGTAATCTTTTACTGATATTAAAGATAATATCTTATAAATATTTCATCAACTACTACTCATGTATAATCTTTTTAAACTCATTCTTTATTTTAATTCTTTACCACAAGAGTTCATTTGGTTGTTTTAAAAAAAAAATAATAATTTTAGTATTAAGAATAAATAAATTCAAGTTTTTCTATTAATATTTTATTTCAAATTGTGTTATGTTTTATTAAATTTACACTTTTTTTTTTGTTTGTGATAATTATAATTATTTTATTTTAATTTCAGAAGGGTATTAGTAAACACAATGTGCTAAAATGGCACTTATCAAAACTTTTAAATACAAGTATTGATAATGTGGATGTATTCACTGTTCTTCATTCACCACATAACATAAACCAAAGACAATTAGATGTTAGATTTTCTGCTCATGGATCTCCATATTATGAACCTGAAAGAATAAATGCTGCCATAACAGAACATCAAAATGAAGTAAGTAAAAGAAAATTAATTGATTTTCTATGTCATGCTTTGTTTTTATTATTACTTAGTTTCTTATTATTTATATTTTGTGACCACTATTCTCTATTTACATTTATGTTTTTACTTTATTTTATATTTTTCTAATAATAAACCATAAAATATCAAAACAGTTGCTTTTAATGTTTAGATTAGCATTCATGAGGTCGGTTCTGTACACACACACACACATATATGTTTTTATAGATACACATACACATATGCTTTTTTATAAGTGTAAATATGTGCATATTTATTACACATACATAACACTTGTGTAACACTTTCAATGACTCTTGTGACTTTATAGTATTAGTAATAATAATAAAAATAATAATAACATTTCTAGGTTTCAGTTAGAAGTTAAAAAGTGAAATAACCTGATAAAGTAAACTTTGTAGTTAAGCAGATGTATGATTAGTATTTAAATTGTATCTAATGAAATTTAGTTAACATGATGCATCGACTACTCGGTGCGCAATCTTGTTACCTGAAGATAAAAAAAATTAATACTAAAATATTAAATGCCCATAAATGGACTTTCCTCACCTTACATACTCATTTTTAAAATACATTTTAAAGATTGTACCTAAAAAAAAAAAAAAATACATCATAAATTTATAAATGTAAAAAAAGCTGGCTCCAACATATGTTTCAAGATGAAAACAAAATAAACCATTGGTTACATACCACACTTACCTAAAAACTGCAATGTTCCAAAAATGTTTAAACAGTTGTGCACCAATTACACAAGATCTATATTAAACAAATGGAATAAGAATTTAATGAACACACAGAAGCAAAAAAATTGAAAGTAAGTAGATTAAATGTATGCTAAATACCACTAGAAACAAACCATAAAAATATCGACATTAAAAACTACCTAAATATATTCTATACACTTTTAATAAAAATAAACACAATTAACATACATGAATGTTGTATAATATAATAACACACAACTCTGATGTACTGAATTATTATTACTTTTTGACGTCAGATGTGGTACAAACATTTTAATAAAAAACATATTAGATCCATATCAAGAATTGATCCCATGACCAGTTGACATTACTGTGAACAAGTCTAGACGGCACTGTGATAGCAATAAACTGACAAAAAAAAAATTAATTTGAGGTAAATTTAGTTCGCTTTATCCTTAAAAATTAATAGTTCCAGATAAATCTAACCACTGAAAACAATAACAAGGATAAGAGTAATATTTATCTTGCATATCTTCATTATAAATATATGTAGTATATAAAAATGTATGTATTGATTATTTTTATATTGTTACAGCTTGAAAAAGCACTAGGTGCTAAGATTTTAATGGTAAATATAGATGAATGCATGTTGGAAAAACAATACTGTGAAGCAGATTGTACAAACTTTTTGAATAAAAGTAATGTACCAAGTCCTGTTTATACTAATACAACATCATTTGTGGGTGTTCGGGCAATTATTGATCCATTATGCAACTGTAGAGTAATAAAGAAGAATACTGTTTGTTACAATGGTGGTACACCTGTCGGTGAAGTGTAAGTTAAATTTTGTTTAAAATTTGTATTTGTAATTTAGTTTTATATTTCACTGTATATGCTGTTTGATGTGATAGAATGAGATGATGATGGATGCATGATCCTTTGAGATTCAATTTATTTTTCTTAACTGACATCAACATGTTTTATAATTATATTAAAATTTAATTTCTCGAACATGGTACCGCTGATATGTTAATTAATTAAATAATATTAACAATTGATAACATCCATCTTATCGGCACATTGAGATAAACCCTAGATCTTTCAGCTTACTTGAAAGCCATCATTAGGAGTTAAAAAATGTTATATTGAAGTCAAAAATTGTAAATTATAAATTAAATTGTATAAACAGTTATGACTGTCTGGTCCTAACAGTATACTCAAAGTATTCCTTGTTAAACCAATAAATTGCATCAATATATATGTATATTTCTAGATACTATGTAAATGTTTATAATATTTCTATTAGTTATTGTAAAATGAAATAATTTATTTAATAATAATGAAGTAATTTTTTCTTTTCTGTATTTACTCTTATTTAGAGAACTTCATAATTTATTTGTTTTTATAGGTGTGAATGTCCTGAAGGATTTGAGGGACCTCATTGTGAAATCTTAGGAATTGGATTCTGGGGTGAAGGATGGGCACTATATCCACCTTTACCATCTTGCCTTGATTCTCACCTTTCACTGCAGCTACGTTCAAATAAACCAGATGGTTTAGTATTTTATATCGGACCAACTACTAATAAACTTCCTCTTCCAGTACAAGGTAAGAAATTGCACTAAGTTATTTAAAGAATTATCTATTTGCATTTCATGTTTAAGAGCATGTATATGAATAGCATTTTTATTTTTGTAAATCCAGTAATCCTTTGATATTCAAATAAAATTTATACAGTTTTGTTTATTTGTTCTGTAAAATAGCTTAAAAGTTTTCAAATTTGAGCTCATATATTTTTTTTACTAATAGTTAGAAATACTAATTTCAGTTAGTACCATTATATGCTCCATTTTCCATTTGATTATCTGGTTTCATAATTTTGGTATTTCAGAGAACTTTGCATATAGCAAGGGATTGTTATATTCAAAATTAAAATATATGCTTAAGTAATGTAATGTGATGTTCGAGATGTGTTATGTATTATTTGTGGTATGTAATAATGTTAAAATACAAGGTTTGATAAAAAAAAAAATAAAGGAATTGTTTAATTTCTAATTTTGTAATAATGTCTGTTCAACTGAGTTCATCTTTTTCTCACATCATGGCAGCACTGTTGTAATTTATATAATTATTTTCAAACAAATAAACTTGCAATTGAAATTCTGCAGCTGTGTAATTAGAACTTATTTAAAAATGAGTGATAATTTATTTTGATTGAAAATGGTGGAACCAAGGATTTGCATTAAATTTTATGTTAAAGATTAAATAAAGTACAGGGAAGCAATGAAGATTTTAGGGAAGGGTTTTGGAAGGATGTTATGGTGACTCCAAGCATTTATGAATGGTTCAGATAGTTTTTTAAGAAGGCCAGAAAGATGACAAAATTCTTGGACATCCTAATACATCAACTATTGATAAAAATATTGACAAAATAAGGGACATTTTGATCAATAATCTTCAAGTCATTAGAGAATTTGGTAAAAAGGAAAGTATCTCATATGGCTCATGTGAAACAATTTTGACTAATGTTTCTTGTGTAAAATGAGTAACGGTAGCATTTGTTGCAATACTATTGAATTTCACCAAAAGCAACATCACAAAATCATTGTAGAATAGTTGTTAGATGACATCACTGATGACTTATAATTACTTAAACGTAACGTAATAGTTGACAAAATGGACATATATGGGCTATGATATTGAAATAAAGGTCCATTCATCCTGATGAAAGGTTACTGAAGAAACAAGACCAAAAAAGCATGCTGCTTGCAGTCAGAATGTTAAGGTTCTCTTTATCTTTTTTCTCTTTTTTTTATTATAATCCATTATGAATTGTTACCACAAGGTTGTACAGTTAACAGATGTATCATTTAGTAATCTACAAGAGGGCATCCAAAGAAAACAATAACAAAGCAGGCAAAAAGTTAATGAATTTTGCATAGCACTAATGTTCTAGCATTAGAATTAGTTTCACTAATTCATAATTATTTAGCTAAAAATAACACCTTCACTGTGCAATCTCCATATTCTCCAGACATGACATCCTGTGGCTTTTTCTTGTTTCCACTGATTAAGAGAATATTAAAAGGATAGCGATTTGTGATAAATAAAATAAAGAAAAAATTGCTATGTGAACTTAGACTATATCAAAAGATGTTTTCCACTAATGTTTTGAAGATTGGAAGAAACGGTGGCATAATCGTCATCTCTCAAGGATGGTGTCATCTCTCTCAAACAGTGTTGATCTCTCCGGGACTACTTTGAAGGGGATATCAGTATAGAAGAAAATTTTTATTTTTGATCAAAATTAAAATTCATTTTTTTTATCTTGCTTCATATTGATAGACATTTTTTTAATACATTGTTGTTTTTTTTAGATTTCATGTCATTAGAACTACAAGGTGGTTACCCAGTTTTATTAGTTGATTTTGGAACTGGTACTGCTAGAGTTGAACAGAAACAAATCAGATTAACAGATGGTGAAACACATAGAATTGATATTATTTGGACTAATGCTGTAAGTATAAATTGTAACTCTGATTTCATACTTTCTTGAAAAACAAAAAATATAAATTAATATTTTAGTTTAGTTAGATTTTATGAAATGAAAATATGCTAATATTATTTGATTTTTAAACTTGTGAAGTTAATTTTTTCAGATTGTCATGCATCTGATCAAGAGGCTGACTCAAGATTTGCCATTTGTGATGTAAATGTAGTATTCAGATGATTGAATTTTTAAAAAAAAAAATTTAAAAAAATTTTCCCTTAGTATTCTTTGAATAAAATTATTGGTTACTTTGAATAGTTCAATCAGCTGGTATGATTGTGTAATTAGTAATTTATTGCAATTTGCCTTCTTTTTTTTTATGAAAGATGAACTTGTAGTATATAACAAAAAGCCAAATAAAACTGGTATTTATACCAGTCTTTCAGATAAAAGACACATGCTACTATTCTGCCATAGAGTTCAGAAGAGTCAGTAGTTAATTAATATTACTCTCACATATTGGTTGTTCTGAGCTTGGACTGAGCCTGCCAAACTATTACTGGACTTACCTGTGAATCATGAGATTTTTAAATTTAGGTGAAACTATTATTATTAACATAATTCATAATTATCTTCCGTTCTATATAAATTCATAAACTATTGTTTAACAAATTCTTCTGCAAGTTGATTTTTCATGAAGGAAGACTGATTAAATTAATCTGAATTCAGATTAATTTAATCAGCTTCAGACTAATTTTCTCCCTTTCTTCTTTCTGCAAGGAAAAGCAATCTGTATATTATATTTACCGTGTAATTTTTTGTGCTTTATTGCTGTTAAATCAAGAGAAGTAACTCTTATTACCTAATTTTCTTTGGAGAACATATATGTGTTATGTATTAACACGTTCACTCCCACACAACGAAATATTTTTATTCAAAATAGGCTAGCCAGCACATAGTTATGTTACTGGTTTTTCATCACATACCATGTATGTGCCGGCTCAGTTCCATCAGTATACATTGGCGGCACATATGTGTACCATTGTCTTCATTGAACATAATTGTAATTTATTTCTGACTAGTGTATGTTAAAGGCATGAAACTTCGTATGTTGTGTAGGTTGATCTCATATGTCTGCTGGTGGGTTCTTTCCTGTGTACTATTAGTTAGTGAAAATATTTCACCTGGGAGCAAACATGTTAAAAAAAAAAACTTCTCTGTAATTTTGAATTTGGATTACTATAATTCAATTTTAATACTTATAAAAAATATATGAAAGTGTATTTCTCTATGTCATCTTTTAATATTTATCTTGTAATATTTAGAAATTGGGTCAATTATATTTATGCATTAATAATTTGAATCTTTTCCAGAGTATTGAGTTACAAGTTGATAACTGTAAACGACAAAATTGTTTAACATTGGCAATTCCTGTTGGTTCTAATAAATTCCTTAATGTAAATGGACCGTTACAAGTTGGTGGTACTCATGTTGACCTAGGATTTATTGCTAGCGGTATGAATTGGACTCATAAACCAAGACATATTGGATTTGATGGATGTATACAAAATTTAACGTTTAATAGTAAAGTAAGTTAAATAGACTATTTTTCTTTTTTAATGTATTGTGTATTTTTAACTGGAGATTACCTTAAAATAAAATTATGCATTATGTAATTGTTGCCCATCAACATTTTATTTTTCATATCTTTGTAATTAGCAGTTACAAATATGATAATGTTACAAAACTAATAATATTTATTTTAATTCACGCAACAGTCCTGATATTCTGAATTCCTGTAAAAGCTAGCCTTTCAAATATTAAAAAAAAAAACACAAAAAAGACTGTAGTTATAATCAGAATAGATAAACAGAAATACTAATTCATCAACAGTTATTAGTAATCACAGTCTGAAAGATTAGATAGAGTCGAGTATGTTATGATATAGTTGATTCTGTCTCTGTCCCAATATCTTGCCAGAGTAAAAGCAAAATGTAACATTTTGCTAAATGATTAGTCTCAAGGGTAAAGGAAAAGATAAGAAATTTGATAAGTCTTATTGAGTTATGAGATGCAATATAACAAATGAAACTGTTGTCTGTGAGAGTAAAATAAGTCTGTATTCAATGTTTCTGGTAGATACATGAACAACAAAAATGTTGAAGATGATTTAAAAGAAACAGTAGACCTTGAAGCAAGAAAATTCTACTCAGTATTGGATCAGAAGTTATATGAACTTCACTCCAGAATGTGGAAAAAGCAAGCAAACATTAATGTAATTGATATTATTAAATTGATTATGTGATTACAGCCAGAAAAGACTGAACAGACAGAAATAAGAAATATCTTAATATTTTTTTAAATAAATTTATTTCTGTTTATTTAATTAATTAAAAACTAAGTATAAAGTACAAGCTAAATCAACTTTTAATTGTACTTTTTTTTATTCTTTTATGTTTATATTCCTTTCTTTTTTCTTATGTTAAACATTTTTAATAATTTGAGGTGACTCTTGATGACATTTAACAAAGTATGTAAATTCACTTTGAATTATTAAAATGATGTTACATAGTTTAAAAAAAAAAAATAACTGTTTTTATCAATTAAAAACCATCTCTAACTGCTAAAACTAACAGTTTACTACCTTCTATTAATAAATTAAATTTATTTTAAACAGTAATGCATACAACTTCAAAGAAGTAAATATACAGTATAGCACATTTTGATTTTTTTTTTTTGAAAATGCAGTCTATTGGCTGGATAACTATAATCTGAATAATTCATTGTAACATTGGCTATATTTCCTTATTACTTAAAAAAATTTGTTTAATTAAAATTAATGTTTAA
Organism: Zanna intricata; assembly: GCA_010016005.3. NCBI lineage: Eukaryota > Metazoa > Arthropoda > Insecta > Hemiptera > Fulgoridae > Zanna > Zanna intricata. The sequence continues at coordinate 22,597 of JAAAKQ030435986.1, forward strand.
GAGTGTTAAATGTTTTGAAACCACAAAACATATTATAAAAATTGAATATTAAAAGATCTGATTATTTTAATGCACTAGAAAAAAATGTATATTTCTGATTTTTTTTTGCATTATTTTATTAAAGGCAAACTTTGTATTGATAAACTAGAGTAACATTAGTTTGAAAGGTAAAATTAATTAAGTAACATCAGTTAAATTAAAAATTAGTATTAATTAAAAAATTGAGACTAGTAAGAGAGATAATTTTATAATTCTTTTGAAATTTAATATTTATTTGTGTTTTCTTAAAGAGTGCCTTAAAGAATGATTTACTTTTGATATTGTTCAATGAAAATTAAATTAGCTTCGTTTATAATGTCGTGGTGTTATCATGAATGAGTCGTCTAATTTATTATCTTTTCAAATCATATCAAGGTTCATAATATATAAATAATAGTAGTAACAATAAAATAGTAAAGCAACTTATCAGTTTTTCATTGTTAAACACATTTTATTTAGAATATTTTGTTACAACAGGTAAGATTAACAACATATTTTTAATGATTTATTTTTAGATATTTAAAAACTTTATACCTTCGATGAATTAAATGCTTATTCAAAAATAACTAATTTTAGATTTACTTTCTTTTTTTTTTTTTTTTTGTATTTTTTCTTAGTAAAAATAAAACATTTTTTGTAATAAAACTATTGAGAAAATTGTTGAGAAGGAGGATTTAATTCTCCATTTGGAAAGAAAAAATACTAGGAATAATTATAAGTCCACTTTAAAAAAAAATCTTTTGAAAATCCTTGGGCCTGATTGTGATGAGCAGTTTTGTTTAGTGTTTTACATCAACGCTAAACAAGGAACCTCAATATAGAGGCTCCTGCCTTTAAATAGGTTTTTAAAATTGACGTCTTTTAGTGGCTAAAAGACATTTAGTGTTGATCATTTGGTGTATAGGTGATTATGTTTACTTAAAGATAAATAAAAACTTTGTGAATTTATTTGAAAAAAAATTAGTAATAGTTTTTTACAAATTAAGAATACATTAAATCAGTTTGTATACAATAGTAAAACTTGCACTGGGTTCAAATCCCAGTCAGGCCTGGCACATTTTTTTCTTGCTACAAAATTAATTTATTAGGTAAAATTCATGGACTATGTTAAGAGTTCTCAGAAGCCTCTCTCTTTCCCCCCAATTTTATTAATATTGAAAAGAATAATTAATTATTTTAAATTGTCATTTTTTTATCAAATTAAAAACTTGTGAAGTTTTTACACTTGTATGAATATAATATTATTTTGCTATTTATTACTTCTAAAGTTGTACTGTTATTTAAATTTAATTTTTCTTCATAATCATATTATAATTTATTTTAATAACCATTGATAATTTTTTTTTCAGCTTTATAATTTAGGAATGCCTAGCTTATCAAAGAATGTAGATCTTGGATGTAATCGAGGTATGGCAGTTGCTGTAACATTTGGTATTGACCCAAGTTTCTTGGTTGCAATATTCATATGTCTTTTGATATTATTAAGTGAGTAATATATTTTTGGTTCTTTTTTATTAGTGTAGTTTTGTTAAGATAATTTTGATATTTGTTATTTGTTGATGTGGAAAATACATTTTTTAATGGTTATGTAAGTCAATTTTTATATAACTTTTTAAAAAATGTTTATGATTATTATTTTTATAAATTAATTTTTATATTTCTTAACTGTATTAATATATTAAATGTTTAATTCTTTATTTGTTTATATCATAAACAGATAAATGTGTACACTAACTTGTTTTTCTAAAATAAAGCTAATGAATCTTTCACCTGTTAATAATAATAATAATAATAATCCAAAGCTACCAGGAGCTTAATTTATAACTGATGTAGTTTATATTTTAAAATTGGATAAAAGGTGAGAGAGTTATAAGAATTATTTGCTTATAAAGTGAGATTAATACAAAATACTTATTTAAAATTTATAGAACAGTAGAGCTGTTCTACTGCAGATGATTAGTTGATGATTGCAGATGATT
>JAAAKQ030436208.1:0-18844 GCA_010016005.3 Zanna intricata
TACAGCTTCCTTTATATGTTCTTCCATTATTACTGTTGCAGTTTGGTTCCTGTAAATATTAGCAATTATTCTTCTATTTCTATACTTGAACCCTAAATTTTTTAAAATGCTGAACATTTTATTTCAGTCTGCGTTATCAAAAAGATTAATATTTTATAGATATTTATTTCTTACAGGGATCATGGTATGAAGAAATGATAAATAATAGAAACAAATCTGTTGTTAAAGGAATGGCTTGGAATTCAGATGGTCAAAAAATTTGCATTGTGTATGAAGATGGTCAGTATTATTTCTCCTTATTTTTCATATTTGTAGCAGGTAATTTTGATTCTAATTTTTATGACTTATGAAAACCAGTAAGCCGTGACTAGATAAATGGAGATCACATTTTGAAAATGGTATCAAGTGATAATTAAATTCAATTTAGTTGTGATACATATTAATTTGAGAGAAATGAATTTTCTTTTTTTTGAACAAATTTTTACTCCACTTCCATTATATTTGTATATAATTTATTAATGTGTTTTTTTATTAGGAGCAGTTATTGTGGGATCAGTTGATGGTAACCGAATATGGGGTAAAGAGTTGAAAGGTTCTGCACTGACTGGAGTTCAGTGGTCGCCAGATGGTAAATTTTTACTTTTTAGTCTTCGGAATGGTGAAGTGAATGTTTATGATAACCAAGGAAATTTTACAGTTAGTATTATTTATTAACTATTATTTCTTTAATTTATTACATGGAATTAAACTTAGTATTAGTTAATTTTTAATATAACGGTTACTAATTATTTTTAATATAGTAATAAAAAAATAATGGGCTTAATGTTTAGGATTGAACTTTTTAGTTTTTCTCCAAAATAACAACTTTAACAAAAGTCAGATTCAGCCATCATGAGGTGCACCTGAATATACCTGAAACAAATAGCAGAAATTTGTCCAGGGAACTAATGTAAACAAACTTAACAATTTATCTCCCACTATCATCTCATTAGATCATTTCTAGAGTTGTAAATCAGGACCTAGTACCATCACAGGTTACTCCTTGTTAGTCAACTAAGAAAGGTCTTTTAAGGAATACTCCACTGGTTGAACCAAGCAGCTCTTGAATATGGTGAGCAGTCACTTAGAAGATAACATGCAATCTGAAGCATTGGAATGCCCTAACACAGCACACATGAACAAGAACAATACAAAATTCAAAATGCTGAATTCAAATCAGCTGAAGCAAATCACCTACATTTCCACACACAGTGTAAACTCACTCATGCAGACTGGTAAACCAAAAATAGTAACTGACCTAATGGACCAACACAAAATTCTCATCATGGGACTGCAGGAAATAGGAAACACCAGCCAGGATGCCAAGGAATCTCAAAGATATAGGCTCTAGAAAGGTCTACCTGGGAAAAGAGTGGTGAAAAGTGTCCACAGTTTGGGACAGTCAGCCTCAAAATAATAAATCCCAAACAAGAATTCAATCCCCAAGAATCTCAACACTCGCCCTAAAAGCATCTAAGAAAATTTACACCATAAAAAATGCCCATGCCCCCACTAATAACAAAAACAAATTTCCAAAAGGCAGTAAAGAAACAGAAAAGGTCTGAGGCCTATTTGACCAGACCATTAATAACATTCCCCAAAAATCACGTTACATAACTGATTGGAGATTTCAGCGCTCAACTACGCAGAGAAAAATCACAACTTAACTGTGATATCATTGGAAAATGGCCCACCCAAAAGATAATAAATAAAAATGAACAGAGACTCATTGATCTCTGCAGAAACCATTTCCTAATCTCAAAATCCACATATTTTAAGAGAAAACCTCAGAAACCCAAAACCTGGAAATATCCAAACTACACTAAAGGAGAATGGCAAGTAGATCATGTCCTCATAGACAAACACCAGCACAAAGAGAGCTGCAATGTAAAAGTCCTCCAAGGAGTAGACAAAGGCTCAGATCACTATGTAGTCAAAATTAAAATTAAATTCACTCCCCAAAGGAAACAACATAATTAAGTCCCTAAAACTAAAAGAAAAATAAACCCTACCCAACTAATCAAGAACGAAAATTACCAAAAAGCAAAAAAAAAAAAACAATCGTGGATAAGTTTGAAGACCTAGATAACAACCTTAAACAAATTGCTGAAGAATTGGCCCAATAAAAGCCCATAAAAGCTTCAGTGGTAGAACAACAAATGGGACAAAACAGTGGAAAAGAAACGTAAAGCATGGCTGTTACACCAATCCCAAAAATCAGTAACATCCTTCCAGAATCTAATAACAAAGAAAAGAAACCACCTAAACTCTAAGGAGAATAAAAAGACAACACCATAGGGACATACAGAAATCAACAGAAGAATTCAACAAAACGCAGTCAAGAGACTACCACAAAACCTTCAAAAAACAGCTTCAAAAATATGAACCCCCAACCCTACTAATGATGGATAAAAACCATAATCTGGTTCTTAACAATAAAGACAACGTAGTAATCCTAGCTAAATATTTCAACTAACTCCTAAATTGTGAAAAACCAACAGAACCTGTAAACTTTGACACCAGCACCCGAATAACAACACCATCAGAAAACCATTCCTCCTACAATAAAAGAAGTCTACTAAGTACTGTGGGAGATAAAAAATTACTAAGCAGTGGCAGATCAAACCTTTGTAGAGATCTGAAAACGTGCAGGAAGACCAGCAAAAATTGCCCATCATCAACAACTTGTCGACATCTGGATCAAAGAAGAACTACCAGATCACTAGTAGACAACAACCATCATTCACCCACTAACAAAAAAGTGGACAAAGAACCCTGACAACTGCAGTGGAATCTCACTCCTAAACACAATATATAATATTCTTTCAAGAACCATTTTCCTCAACAGTTTACAACTCGAGAAAGATCTTTCAGAATACCAGAGAGGTTTCAAACCCTGGAGGAGGAGCCATTTATGCCATTCACAGCAAACATTTTAATAATGGATTACAACAGAAAAAGAAGCAGAGATATGTTGATAACATTTGTAGACTTACAGAAAGCATATGATTGCATCCACAGAGAATCCCTATTAAAAATTCTAAGACATCTCAGACTACATCCCAAATTAATAAACATGATAAAACTGATTCTCAATAAACACTTAAGTCAAAAGTGAAATTCAGAGGCAAACGCTTGGAAACATTTGAGATCAAAACAAGGCTGTGCCAAGGCAATGGACTCACACTGTTTATTATTCAACTGCACTCTGAAAATTTTAATGAGGGAATGTCTCAATAACACTCCCCAAAAATAAAAATGGCTGAAAAATTAAAACATTGTCTTGGTTTTTGCCAATGGCTTGATGTTGCTAACAAACAACATCAATGAAGGTAAAGTACAGAAACTAAAACTTCAGAACATTGCAAATAAAATTGCCCTCAAATTCATTTGAAAAAATGGAAATTATGTCCCAAAAATCAGTATAATTAAAATACACGATCAAAGACTGATTAACTCCAGATAGAAAGTCGAAAAAGAATTGGAAGAACTTGCATCAGCAATTAGTATCAGAAAGATGAATAGTGGTGGTTTATGGCCAACAGTCAAAGAGTTAGTCACTGATGTCATGTCTAAGAGGAAACTAGGATTCTTTGGACAAATCATGAGGATGCAAGATTCAAGATTTTTGAAACGGCTGGCATAGTACAATCATGTCTTGAAAATACCAAGACAGAGAAATAAGAAAGTTCAGAAATAATATTTTGATTATCTGGTCATGAATCTCAACTGGTATCTTAGCAGCTGCAAGAAATAAGAAAGATCAGAGAAATGAAGGAGATTGGCCTTACATTGGAAGACACCAAAAACAAGATAAAATTAAATGAAAAAATCAAGGACAAACGTACTTGCTTCACATTCACAAAAAAAACTCACAACACGAAAATTTTCAGCACCAGAAAGGGTATGAAGATCGGAACTTCTGGAAGGACCACTCGACTCAGAAAGTCCATTCAGACTTGAATAACAGTCTGACTAACATGATCCTAGTGGTTACAAAAGATGAAAAAATAAATAAAAATTAACAAGAGGGGGTTATAAAAGAACAAAACTACCATTTGTAAAAAATTACAAGTTGTGTTGAAAAAAGCCAACGTTTATGATCTATAATCTAAGACAATTAAGATGTAGTATTTTGTCTTTAAACATTTATTTTTTGAACGTCCTTGTCATGTCTCAGCTTTCAGTAAATCTCCATTAATATTACGATGGGTCAAAATTTCAGATTTTTTCTATGTCTCACCAATATATTGAGACTTAAAAAGTGAAAATTTCTATATATATTTTAAGGAATGGGTGACAGATCTTTGAGCTGAAACTTGATATTTGTATATAAATGCTTCAAAATATCTGTAAAATTGTGTCCTACAGTTTCTTTATATTCTTAAGTAGAAACTCTCCTTGAACAGAAATATTTTGAAGAACACTTAAAATTTTTTTTTAAATTTCACGCTTATGTCTTATTTATATATAAAAATTTTTCATGATATATTTCATTTTAGCGTTTTGCTTTCTGAACAGTTTATTTTAGATCTCTTGGTTGATAATACAAATAGAGAAGAGATTTGTAGAATTCTTAAATTTTCAAGAAATGCTCCATTCTATAAAACAAATCTAAACGAATGAAGTTACAATTGATATGCTATTTTAACTTTATTACTATTACTGTAAGTATTTCCAATATGTTAGGGTAATTATTTGGTTTTCTAAATAATTCTTTTGAAAATTGGCAAACAATCACTTTTGGACCACTGACTAAGGATTGGCCCTTTTGTGATCTACTGCTCTCTAAACTTTATTATCACAAGCAGAGAAGTGTAATTAAGAATATTTTACTTTTAATACATATCTCATTACAAAAATATATGCAAAGATTATTAGATTTTTGCTACTTTTAGGTTTGTATATTTTTATTACTACCTTCAAATTAATCTGAGAAGGGCCTTTCAATAAAATCCAGGATTTATTTAGCTATATCCAAACTTATATTAAAAAAATATTTACCAGATCTTCATTAAAAAAAATCTAATAAAAATATTTATTATATCTCCATTACTGTGATAAACAATTAATTAGTCTATGTTAGTGTTTTTCAATATGGAGGGCGTGAAATTAGCGTACAATTTTACACATAAAATAATGAAATCATTTTATGAAAAAAAAAAATTCATTTATTACGCAAACATTTTACTTAACAATTTATAAGTACCATGTAAAGAAAATAAATTAATGAGATTGTTTTTCATTTAAATTTCTTCATATGTCTATCTACATTATAAACAAATAAGGCAAATTATTTTCAAATAATAAAAGATTTCCATATTAAGTTTTTAAAGCTACCACAGATGAAAAATCCTTTTCACTGAGGTAAGACATGACAAAAGGAATTAATATTTTCAATGCTTCTGTGACTTAATTTCCATATTCATTAAACGAACAAGCCAAAACGTATCTAAATCTTCAGATGTGAATTGTAGTTAAATGTTTTAGCAACAGACATTTTGATGATCTGATCATGAATCTCAACTGGTAACTTAGCAGCTGCAACAATGTTTTCACTAAATGGATTCAGTTCTCAACTCTTTGAGAAATAATTTTTATCTTCTGGAAGCTGATTTTCAGCTTGCACAAATTCATCTTCATGTATCCAAAGTGTGGGGAATACAGTGTCTTCTTTATCCAGATTTTTCTCAATATAATCTGAAGCGAGTGAAACATATCAAAATTTTTGCATTGAAGGCAAATAATCTAGATATCAAGCTTAATGAAAGCAAGAACTTTTGTCATTAATAAATTATTTTATCACGTCCTTGTAAATTCACATTCAAGTTGTATAAATTCTAAAATACATTTGTTATGTAAGCCAACAACAAGATATATTCATTATTCTGTAAAAACATTGAGAATGGTGTTCATTTATTCTGGAAAAATATTATTCATTCATCTTGCAATTCCAATAACTGGGTTAACATTTTTCTCCATGATAATCATCTGACTTCTGTATGGAAAAGAAGAAATTTTTTTCTCTTTTAGCCCATTTCATTGCATAGTTTAGCTACAGCCTATTCTGTAATGGTTTACTTTTAATAAAATTAACCATTTTTACTGCTTTACAAAGAATTTGTTTGATATTTTCTAGCTTGTTTTTTGTGTCAAGATTGTGAAGGAAGCTGTCCATCCATTCTGCCCTTAATATACAGACAGTCTTTTAATATTTTTAAAAATCCACTGTTCTTTCCCGTTATCACCTTTACACCATAACTACATACTGCAATATATTCATTTTGTCCAATCTATGTTATAGTTTTTAGTAGATTCATAAAAGTGATCAAAAATACATTTTCTTGTTTCATGACCAGGTATTATTTGCAAAACAACATATTTTCTCTAATTGATCTGTCACTTTTGCGTTCTTAACTCGCAAAACATAAAAACTAAGAAATGTTTGCCACACCTGTTGATTCATCAAATTGAATACTAAAAATTCACTTTCCAAATTATCTGATTCTGAACATTGACAGTCATGTTATCAATTTGCCTTGATCCTGTGTCATTAGAAAGCATAATTATGTTCAGATTTTTTGCTTCTTCCATGCCTATTAAAATACTGACCATACCAATTGCAGAAGGCAATATGAGGTTTTCTGTGATTGTATGGGGTTTGGACTTCTTAGCTACTCAATATTATGAGATAAGATTCTTCAAGTGTACTTTTATCAGTATGGCTTGAAAAATAAAAGCTTGTTGATTTCTCAAAATGAAATTTTCTTTTGAAAAATTCCAAGGGTTTGCTTTTTTGATCCAGATATTTCAAAGATTATTTCAAACATCTGAATTTTTTGAAGTGTCAAATTAATTTTGATGGCTTTATGCTTTCATCAGAGAGGACTTGAAAGCCAATAATGTACTGTGGCTTTCCATCCCGTGATGTAAAACCATAATTTAAATAACTATCATTGTACATTCAATTCACTGGGTATAGTTAGCTCACTTCATTTTTGCATAAATTTATCTATTTTGCATAAGAATCTAATTGAAAAAAAAATACTTACAACATTTGTCTGCACACTAAAAAGCAGAACTTCAATTATTATTTTCAGTGAAATTACGGTTTTATAAACCACCTGCCTTTTATAAAGGCATCAGACACATGATTTGCATTTGAAAGTAAACTAATATTTTGTTATCCCATCTGTAGCATGATGAGCATCTAACATGATGCTCTCATAGCGAATATTATTCAAGCAGACCAAATTACCAGAAGCACAAACATATCAAGTTAGAACCTGTAAATTGGTCATGTGTACACTTCATACCTGCTTGTTCATACTGTTTGCTATCAATGCAGCTAAATAGTTTTAACCAGACTTCATTTGGTTTTGGTTAGAGGGGTCATTCATTATGTATTTTTTTTTACTTTTGGGGGGTCGAGAAGGTAAAAAGGTTGAGAATCACTGGTCTATGTTATATCCCTACTGTTTGGATTCTAACCAAGAGACCCTGCCAAATTAAAATATTTCTCATTCAAGAACAAAATCCACTAAGGATATCAGCTCCTGACTAACAGTAAGAAGCCATTTGCACTCCTATATCTCCAGTTGCTACTGATTACCAGCAATGCTTGGCAGTGAAAACAGTGTCTAGACACTTGAATTTTATCATGTGCCTATGGTTTACCTTTTTTATTTTTTTAACTTCCAGAACCATAATTAAGTATATCTTCAGAGGAATGAGATGAATGAATTGTAGCGTGTGTGAAAAATGACATGCCTGACCGGGATTCAAACCCGGTACCTCCAGATGAAAGGCGGAGACACTACCACTCAGCCATGGAGGCCGGCCCCCTTTGGTTTACCTATGTCTGATACATGGTATACAATCAAAGTTTAGAAAGAAGTAAAGCATTAGTTATAGCTGTTACACTTAGTAACTTTGTATCGTTTCTGTATGTAATATTTGATGCCTTATATAGTTGTAATATTCAATATAAGTGCCTGTGATGGAGTCAAATTGTTGTTTCATGCTTAAGCCTAATTTGCAATCTTTTATCCTTTTATCTTAATTTAATATTATGAAATATAAATCACCAGAACACAGTAATTAGATAAATTATTCGTAACATATTAATTCCAAAATTAGGATTTATATGTTAGTGATCAGATAAACAATATAGAACGAGATTAGGAAATTGAAGAAAATATATTAGTTAGTACTTTAAAAATGAATTTAAGATGCAATAAATATTTAATTCATTTACTGTTTACTAACAAAAGTAGCCTCTCACTATGTAATCTTTTATACTATAGAAATTATGATGTTAAACATTTTTTCGTAATTTCACTTTTACTGTTGTTTAGGGACTTTTTTGTATTTTATGGAATACTAAAGATGTAACATGAATTACCTAATTTATATATAAAAACATGATTAAAATTAATTTAATTTACAAAAGCTTGCAAAGTAGATTTAAAAATTAAAAATGAAATTTTCTGCACACCCCAGCTGAGAAGTAAAGGATTAAAGTATAAGGCAGTTTCAGTCTTTTAAAAATGTTACCAAAGTATGAAAATATATGTTATTAGTTTGGGTCTTATTTCTAAATTTTACTGAGTTTTTAAGTGTTTTATGTATCTTAATGATTTTTAACATGTATTTTAGTATTTATTGTTGACAGTTCTTAGTTTATGCATTGCTAGATGTACTATTTGAAAGTGAAGTAGAAAATTTCCCAAGAAAACAAAATCATGAATTTATTCTGAAGTTCTTACTTTCTGATTGGCCTAAAGTGTGTGTATATATACTTATTTTTAATGGTTTTTTACAAAGCTTGTTATTTTTTACAAAGTTTTTCTAACTATACGAGGTGTGGCTAGAAAATAAGGAAATTTGCTGTAACATTTTTTATCTTTTTCCTTAACTTTCACATTATCCCCTTCAATATACCCCCCTCCATGATGCCTACACCTCTCCATTCAAATTTTTCATTGTTCAGGTCATTTTCTGAAATCAGGTTCATGGTCTCCATCGCATTTTCTTTCACAGCTTCAACTGTCTCAAATCTAGTTCCTTTCAATGCTTACTTCACTTTTGGGGACATAAATAAAGTCACATGGGATTAGGTCTGGTGAGTAGGGTGGTTGTTCCAGCCTAGGGATCCCATGTTTAGCTAAAAACCACTTAACAATCAGACAATCAGTGCAGTTTGGGCTGGAGTGTTGCCCTAATGAAGAATCCATGATCTGTTCTACAACTCAGATCGCTTTCTTCTTACTCGCTCACAGAAAGTAGTTAGAACCTCAAGATAATATTCCTTATTCACTGTTTGACCTTCAAGATGGATAAGATTGTCTTTTTTCAATGTTTTTGTCCGTTTTTGAAGTGGAAGGACATTCCAGACGTGGATCATCTTCAATTTCTTCTCGTCCTTTGAACTATTTATGCCACTCAAAAACCCATGTGTGTGACACATACATTCATCACTGTAGATTTTTTGTAAGAGAGAATAGATCTCTGTTGCGAACTTGCAGAGTTTTACTAAAAATTTCACATTAACACGTTGCTCTATTAAAACGCCTACCATTTTTCTGAAGAGTGGCAGGTACATAATCCGACACAAGCAAAGGCTATGGCCCGACTGAACATGCTGCAGTCGTCACACCGGCTGGAATGTAAAGGGGGGATGCCAGGCAACTCAACAGTTTGGCATTTGACCCTGAGGCTTGTGCTGTTTGTCTTACAATAAAATCAGTCCTGTTATTTTCAAGCCACACCTTGTATTAACAAATATAAAAAAAAAGAACTATTGATTTTGTTTTTTTTATTTTTATAAAATGTTTTGGTACTCTGTTACAAAGTTTGCTTTGTGAATTTCTATTATTAATTATAACTAATTACAAAAATTATCTTATAATTTTTGTGGGATTATTTTTTTTGTAATGAAAAATTAAGAAAATACCACCTTAAAGCTCTATATTTAAGTCAAATTTTACATTAAAATCTATATTCTCATATGTTTAAAAAATAAAAAGAAATCCATAAATATTAAAAACAAGAGTTTATTTTTTATTTAATTTCTAAAACGTCACAATTTATCAATTATATGATGTAATTTAAAATTAACAATTTAATTTAATATTTTGTTTGTAGATGAAAGTTAATATTCAGTGTTTACCAACTATGTCTCTGAATACAGCTCAGGTAGCTGGTCTGTGTTGGTATGATGGTCATAATGGCTATATAGAAGAAAATTGCCCATGCCTTGCTATTTGTTTCGATACAGGACATTTACAAATTATGCGACGAGAGAATGATGACTGTAAGTTGCTTTTGTTACTTATTTAATTTTTTCTTTCTGTAATATTTTGAGTATGCTTAGAAGTCTACTGATTTGTTAAAAATAGGAATGCAAGAAAGTTAGAGAATAATATTTGTTCATAGAACTAAGTCTGTGTCTGCCACTCTTTTCCGAAGAGTTTTTGTGATTTTGTCTTGATAATTAAATTTGTTGTGTAAGTAACTCGCATTGCTAGTGTTTATAACATGTGGAAATAATTTTCATTATTTTACTCTACTTCAATATTAAATTGTATTAGCACATTGGTCAATATGTTAATCCCGGGCAATTACAACGCCTTAGGGTTTCTTGCCCTTCAAAAAAAAAAAAAAAAAATGTGTTAATATTATTTCAATTTTAAAATATATATGTATTATATTAATGAAATTATCTTTTTGAGATTCATATTATTCCTCTGATTCATACTATTCAAATAATAATCCACCTTGTACAAGACATTGAGATAAGACATATCTTAATTTTTCATGAATGTACTTTTGCAGGATCCCTCATCCTCAATCATGATTAGAATAGTTTCATTCTTCCACAATAAAAATCTAAAAATAAAAGTACTAAATTATGAAATGTGCATACTAATTTATACAAGTGCTGCTATCTGCTGCAGTTTTATAAGACAGTCTTCCAAAAAAACTCTCTGGTAGTTTACAAAATTGCATTATTTTCAATGAAAATTAACACAATAGTAGTTTTTTTTTAATGCTGATAGCAATAATTACATAAATGACAATCGTATAACGTTCCTACCTTTACCCCTAAAACATATTATAGATTAAATTTAGTTTTTAGATTACATTAAAGTGAGTAAAAACCAACACCAGTTGAAAATTGTATATTGGGAATATAAATTGGGAATTTTTTTTTTGGTAGGAGGCAATTTTTTATTTTATTTTTTCCCCAAGTATTATGTGTATTGATAAAGCAATATACCGACAAGAAAAAAATTACTATTTGGATATTTTATCAAGATATGACAACCATTATTTCTATATTTTCCCACATACCTCAAATACTTTTTTAATATTTTAATTACATTTCATAAATGGAAGTCTTCTTATCAAACTACAAATTTTTATGTAAATAGAGTTCAGAGATATAAAACGATAATTAAAATGTGTTATCTTCCCCAGTTCTTTTAAAATATTCAAACATTCTGTTTATAAAAATGAAGAGTTTGGCATCCCTTACACATATTTTTCACTAATAATTAATTATTAAATAATAATATAGTTTGGATTCATTACAGAGCATTAATTGAAATATGCATTCTATAATTTTTTAGGGTGAGGGCGGTTAATAAAAAAAACTAAAAAAAAAACATTATTTCACATTTATTAATCACATTGAAAAGGCAACAATTAGGGAAGAAACAAACCTTTATTTCAGACGTTTCATTTTTATACCTTTGTATCTCTTCAGCTGCTACATGGATCTTTAAAAAACATTAAATTTGTCAATGCTCTGTAGAAATAGGAGTATCAAGTGTATGATAAGTATTAAGATTTATCCATTTGGAGTATGATTGAACTTTTGAATTAAAAGTAAATGAATTATCACTAAAACAAACCAGAAGTAGTAATTATTATTCTTTAAGCGCTTCAAATTGAAATATCCTGTGAAAGTTAAAATATTATAAAGGTAGTACTTGTATGTTGTTGTATATGCGTAGACTGAGGAAAAGGAAACAAACTTAACTTTAAAGTGCCACTTCGCAAGTCTTAGAATCTTGTAAGATAAGGAAAAAACCTGCATTAATGATACTATTTTTGCAAATATAGTAAATAAGCAACCTGTGTCTGAACATTTTTTTCTTTTTATAAAATAACTATATATATATATAATATTAATATATAATATATATTAATATATAATATATATTTATATATAATATATTAATATTAATATATAATATTAATGAATATTTCATCATTAGAAAGTAAACACATTTCAATAGTCATTCTTTCAGTTTAATTGAAGTATTAAAAATCATTAATTTATGAACATATGTGAACATTTCCTGAACTTATTTTCAAGGGGAAAATACACATATTTTCAATTTTTTTTTATTTACTGAAGAAGCTAACAAAATACAATAAATGAAATAACATAATTTTACATAAGCTGAATATAATTTATTTTATTAATTATAATTTTATATAAATTTTAAAAATCGTGCTTCATAACTAACAAAATTGAAAATCCTTCCGAAATCTTTAAAAATGTAAACTTTTTAGCTGCATAAGCTTTTCTTTTGAATAAAGATAAATATTTTTCATAAATTATCCTTTGCAAGTAAATAAGGTTTAAATATAATTTTTTTTTTTTATAACACCTCTTTGTCATACGAAATATAAAATTAAACGTCTAGTTTCACCATAGTATTAAAAACCTTATGTCTTTTTAAAATAAGACTTAATAAAGTAATATATTTTATTTATTTCTTTACATATATATAAGGTTTAAATATAATTTTTTTTTTTATAACACCTCTTTGTCATACGAAATATAAAATTAAACGTCTAGTTTCACCATAGTATTAAAAACCTTATGTCTTTTTAAAATAAGACTTAATAAAGTAATATATTTTATTTATTTCTTTACATATATATGTATTAATTTTTCTTTAAGCCAAAATATAATGTTCCCTTAATAAAGTACTTATTGCATCTTATAGTACATATCTCTTATCATCATTAGATGATACAGATTTCTTATCTCTATATAAAGCTTTGGCAGCTAACTTCTAATTGGTAAATTTTTTTGTTATTTGTTGTTTAGTGAAAAGATATACCTTGCAATCTTAAGAAGTAATTTAATTTTCTTCTGCACACTTTTTTAACTCTTGACTTTTTAACACCTAATTTTTTTTCTTGTTATTTTGAATAATAGTGACGAATTTTCTGCCTCAAACAGGTCAGTTTTTCAGTTCATCATTCTCCACTACTAAATTATAAAAAAAAGTCCTTACAGGAGAAGTCCTTTAAGGAAATAAATATAAAGAAAAATATTGCAATTATTGAAAAAATGTTTAGTAAATTGGTAGTTGCATAATAATTTTCTACAGTATAATTTTATATATAACTAGCATCCCTGCTGCGGCTTCGCTCATGCTAAACGGTTACTGCCGTTTCCCGTTGCGGTCAGGGAATATTTAGCAGATCAGGGTTCGCTTTGCTCTAGCCCTTCCTAGAGCTTGCTTGGCTCGAACCCTTGCTGTATAACCTGGAGGCTCCTGCTTTGGAGTTCGACTTCATCAAACTTGTGCTTGTTAGAATAATAATAGGGTTTCTGAGTTATTAAAATACGGGATTTTCCAAAATTTCCTGAACTTTTCCAAATAAATCATAAAATAAACTAATAATGGTGTAAGATAGGTGTTTGGAGTCTTCATATCTTGGGGACCAATAGAGCTATAGCAGTGCAATTTGGTGTATAGGTATCCTGTTAAAAATTAAGAAACACGTGTTTCGGGGTTTTCTGAAATTTCCTGAACTTTTCCGAATAACTCCTACAATTACTATGCTTAGATTATGATAAATAATCTAAAAACTTGGTATGTTACTGACACAAGATATAGATAAAAACAATCTTTGAAGCGGGTTATATATTGTGTCAAAATTTGAGCTAAATCGATGCAGAACTTTTTGAGTTTTTGATGCGTACACAAACCAACATAACATTTATATATATATATAGATAAATATATTGGCAAGCCAAGGGATTGGAATAAAAAACAGTGAAACCCAAACTATATGATCAGGCATTGCTAGAAGAAACAGATAAAGAAGCAATTCAACAGGTAGAGGGAAACAGGTGGCTGAGAGAGCAGGTCTACAGATATCCTTTGAAGTGGTATCTGGATTCAAATATCTAGAGGAAACAATAAAATACAACAGATAGAGTAGCAATAATAGAAGAGAGAAGAAAAAGTGAATATATTACATTTCTGAACCAAAGATATCTAAAAAAAAAGAACCTTTCAAAAAGAGCCAACCTCTGACGTGTTACACCACAGTGGTGAAGCTAGTGTTACTATATGGAAGTGAAATGTTTTAAACCTTACCAGTCTAGAACTGTTAAAGAAAATAGAGAGAAGAACACCGAGAACAATCCTAGGCACCAAAAAAACAATTGTAGGATACAGACTGAAATCCAAGTAAGAGCTGTATGTAGAATTAGAGAATATTGTAAAATTGACAAGAAGGAGACAGATTCCTGGGTTATGTGTCCAGAATGAATGAACCGAGACTTTATAAATAATTGTTCATTAAATTCTGGGAATAACAGAACTGATACCTACAAAAAATAAGGAAATAGTTACAGAACATAGGGATCCAAGAACAGAGAATGAAAGATAGAAAGAATTCAGATAATAAATACACAAAGTTAAGTTTGAAATGATGAAGAAGGAAAAGATTACCAAAGTGAAATGGTTGGAAGAGAGAAAGACTAACATGCAGTGAAAATAGAAGGATATTGAAAAGAAAAAGAATCCAGAAGAAATGATATTTGCGTGGTTTATAGTGGAACAGACGACAAAAAAATCAACATTGAAAATAAAATTACAGAAAAGTAAATTAATGTAAAAGATTTAATTGCAAAAGAATTTCTGACAAAGGAATTTCAGATATATTTCTTAGAAAAAATATTGGAGATTTAATTACCTATGTACAAAATATAAATTGCAAAGAAGGATGTACTTTGCAAACTGGTCTATTTAAACCATTTAAGAACCATTTTGCGAGAACATTATAATTTTAAAAATTGTGGATTATTCTGAATGAGAAATTAAAAACAAAGAAATATATTTATAAACAATTTTTTTAATCCTAAATTAGTTTTCTAAGAAGTAAATTACCTAAATATAAATTAGCAGGACGTGTAGTGGAGTAAATGCAAAAAAAATTTTTGTAGAAAAATTTATAGTGAATTAAAGACAAAATTATGGAAATCACTAAAATAAATGTTAATAAATAACAGCTAAATTTAAAAGATCTGTTCTGTAAATTATAAAATAAAAAATTGAAGACATAAAATAGAGCATTTATTAAAAGATACTGAATATTTTTAAAAGATTAAAAAGAAAATTTCTATCATTTGGATTTGGATATTAACAAAAGGGGAATGGAATTTTATTTGGAAAAAACTTTGATTCCCATTCTATTATGTTAAAAAGATGTTTCTAAAAAAGAATTAAAAGTAATAATAACATCATTAGGTATGGATTTTTTAACTTGGATTTATATTAATATTAGAACAAACATTTATAATAGATTTGTTTTCTAAAATATTTTCACAGATGTAAATAAAAATTTCAGAACCATGCTTTAGACTTTTTAAATTATTAGATAAAAGATTAAGAGAAACTTTTGCTATTCCAGAGGCAAGGAAAAATGGAACACAAGATTAGAATCAATAATTTATAACCTTTTAACTTACTACTTTTCAGAAATTTACTAAAAAATTATTCTCTAAAACATTGTTTAGCCGTTCTAAAAATAAATTATTTAAAAAAAAAAATCACAATTTTATTTTGTGCCTTTTACAGAACAGTAGGAAAAATAAATTCTTCAGAATTTAGTTCTTGTGTTATTTATAAAGGTATTTTAAATTATACTTATTGGATTAAAAAAAATACAGATAAAATGATTAAAAACTACAAGAAGTAAAGGTTTAAAAAAAATTAATACATTTTACTTTAAATGCTTTTAGTTTTAATTTCATAACTGTTCAACTTTTAGAAGTTATTTAAAAAATTTTCATAAAACAACATGAAACATATTTTACTAAACCACTTAGAACTGAAAAATATCAAATGTGTGTTTCTCGGGGAAAAAATAAATAAAAATACCATTCTATCCATATTTGAACTTAAAAAAAAAATAGAACTATCAAAAGGACAAAATTTAATTTGTTTTAAAAAATGAGAAGCAGTTCTAGTTGAGGAAAAATTTACACAAAGATAAAATGAATATTCAGAAATCGCAAATCTGAAGCAGTGAAAATTAAAGAAAATTCTAAAAATTATTTAGATAAAAAGTTTAAATTAAGTTTAAGGCAGATTTTGGAACAATTTTTAGTTTTATTGATTAAGGTAGATTTTTAAAGATTTGTATAAAATTGTCAAGTGGTTAAGAATAGAATGCCATTTTCAAACGACTCTGTAATTTTATCATTCTACTTAATGCGTGGCAATAGGTGTGTGCGTGCACTCTCACACACACACACAAACACAAAGAAGAAAATCCTTTAATACTATGTCTGCAGGAGATTCACCTTTGTCCACTGGATGATGTGTTCTTTCGTGGATATGTTTGCAAAAAGATGTGACCATCAAACTGAGGGTAGAAGATGTGAAGGTGTGACTGTTTCCCTGAAAGAAACATAATAGCTGCCTGTATTCTGCGTGCAACAAACATCCCTGTACTCTCAGTGAAGAACCACCATTCAAAATGAATATCTGCATCTTATATCTTCCTCCTAATTCTGATATAATTGAGGATGATCTGCCCAGTCTGTTATCCCATATTCTTTTACCCTGACTAATAATTTTGATTCCAATGTCCAATCATGAGGCTCTATCATGTTCTTCGTGAGGCACTATAGTCGATTTTAGATGTCTGCGTCTTGAATAATGATTTATGTCATCTTCATCAGGAACATTTTCATGTATTGATCTATCCTTGTGTTCAGCAACCTTACTCCCATGTCTTACTTGTTGAGTTTCCAAAAACTTCTTTGGAAGCGATCATAGACCAGTTTTTATTTCAGTCTGTAATAGTGATTTGCCTCAGAGTCAGCCACAAAGATGGGTGATTCAGAAAGCAGACTGGATCGAACACAACGATTCTTTTGGCCAATATGACAAGAGTGGTAGTCCAATTCACTTGCCTAGTTTACACTCCTGATTTTCAATATTGTAAAAGAATTCATCCTTTTATCATCTGTAATGCCAGGGCAGCCGGTTCCTTGGTGGGATGACGTTTGCAGATGTGTACTAAGGGATTGTCGCAAGGTTTTACATAATTTCAGTTTACTACTGAATTGCTCCGTGCCTTCTGCAATCTGAGGGTTGTTTGCCATCGAGTGTTTCAGTGTACTAAACAGAAATCTTGACTGAATTATGTTCATTCCATTTCATGAACACCATCATTTGTTTTATGGAGAAAAGTTCAGGCCATATGTGGATCATGACAATTTCCACAGCCGATTAGACTGGAATACAGTGGGTTCCTTAAAATGAAACCAGTTGATTTGGTAAATAGATTTGAAGATATGTTTGTCAGTTTCACTGACATCATATTGTCATGAGTTTATTAGTATTATTTGCAGAATAAAGTGTGCCATTTGTTATTGGAGAGTTGCAAAATGAAATGCATTCTTTTTTCTTTTGATGAGTATGCCTTCAGTAACTTTTGTAACACTTCTCCTGGAAATAATAATATCAGGCTCATTATGCTATCTCACCTTCTAGTTTCAGCATTATAACATCTTTTGCGTATCTATAATAGAATATTTTCTGACCAGGTTTTCCCAGATTTTTGATCAGAAGCATTGGTGATTCCCACATTGAAACCTGTTAAAAATAAATCATGGCCCTCAAGTTATCACCTATCTATCTATCTATCTCCTTAATGAGTACCCTGTTCATGGTGATGAAACCAGTGGTAACCCTTCATCTAGTATGGTACCTTGAAAGAAAGTTGCCACCAAACATTGCAGTTTCTGCCAAAGTAGATCGTCTATTGATCATGTAGTTGCTCTTGAATCTATTACTCAAAATGCCTTCCTACTCCCTTGTTGCTGTATTTTTCAATATGCAAAATGTGTATGACACAGCTTGGAGGAGAGGAGCAGTTCTAAATAAACTGCATGAATGGGGTATATAAGGAAAGACATTGCACTACTATAAGTGAAATGAGGTTTTAGTACTATCCAACATTCATATCAGTATAATTTTAGTCATGATAGTTTTTTGTCAGTAGTCTGTAAATAAGGTTAAATTTCTGTCTGAAAATATTCATTTGAGACATAGTATTATTTAACCTTAACTATTTATTACAATGACATTTTTTTCAGTAATCTTTTCCTTCATTTGGAAAAATATGTGATGACCACTTAGAAACAGTTCTGAGCTGTTGGAAGAATGATCAAAGCTTTACACTAGAGAATCATTCAAAATGTTTCTTATAAACTCACTAGACATGTATCATTAGTATTGTACAGATGACATTTTTTAGGGTGACTTCTTAGGCACAGAGACCCAAACCTAGAATCTTGCATTTATGATATCAAAATTCTGTTGCTCTTTTGACTTCACTTGTTGACAAAAGTTTCTCAGACTTTACTCTTTTATTGTGTAAGTGGGGTTGATTCCTCTGTAAAGAATGATGTTTCCTTTTTTTAGTTAAATAAACCTGGGTGTCAATTTTTGCAGTTAATGTTTTAGTGTGT